>JAODAL010000540.1:0-298616 GCA_025379985.1 Phyllomedusa bahiana | reverse complement strand
CCAAAAAGTTTCGGACTGTGATGTCTGGTAAACACCAAGAGAGTTGATTGCTGAGGCCGTGACTCTTGCACTCTCCCTCTTCCTTTCCGTTTCTCTTTCTCTAGCTTATTTTCCTGAAAAGCAGCCCTAGACCTGTCATTTCCAAAGGTCCATTATGATCATGGGCCCATCATGGGTTTTCTCTGCTCCTCTGTGGACCAGTTTGAACCTGGTAGAAAGTATTCTAAAGTGGGTTTTCAGTGCATGTGGTCCAGATATCCACAACTATACCTGAATTATTGTGGTAGGAGAATTGAAGGTAAACTTTAATATGGCCTAATGACACCAGTAGTAGGAATTAACCTACAATGTACAAAATTAGCAGGAAGCTATGTGTGCATGAGTGTCTTTGGGGTCAGGGTCTTACAGAAGGATGTAGATGTTGATAATACGTGGGAACTGCCAAGCAAGTATGGTTCTCTGTAAAATAACCATACTTTCCTAATTTTTAAAACATGGATTTGTGAAATTTTAACCCATCAACTGAAAATGCCCATAAACCAACTAGGAACACCGCAAAATACACTGGAATTCCCAATCTTTGGGTGGGTTTCTATAAACCACACTCTTTTGCATCTCAGTTTCTGAGCTGATAAATATAGGTATGAAAAATAGCAGAAATAGGTCCTTGTGAAGAAAATACGAGACTAAATTTAGTGTTGAAAGCCATTTTAGTACCAAATATATTCAAGAATCCCCAATGACTTCTATACCACGGTGTATGAAACAGGTCACATAACTTGTTTGTCTGAATTACGTTCCTCTGCACTTGTCTTTTTTTCAAAAGAAGCTCACATGTGGACATCTTCAAACCCCAAATGTTTGGGTGAACTTAGTTTAGTGTATATATATTAGCAGAAGTTTGTCTTGTGACTGTATCTGATATGGTGCTTCACATTACCATGGATTTTATCTGTTTTGAATGCATATACATGACACAAGAAGACTTGTACAGCTTCCCATTCTAAAAACAAACTGAACCCTTCAACGATACGACTAACTGGCAGCAAATTCTAAACTAAGTCAGCATCAAAAAAGAAAACATAAGTCACTGTCTGAGGAGCTCTTGTATTTTGTTTAAAAAAGACTTGTAACACAATAAGTAAAAGTAGATTTTTATAATAGTCTGAAATATTCTGAAAGCTTTGTGTGTCCCTGACAGTTGACCTTTCAGGCGTGTAAAAGCACAGAAGTTAATACACTTTGCACATGTTGTGAGCAACAGGTGGTAGAAAAACCATACTTGCTGCTTACATTCCTTACTTTTCAAACTGGTGGCCCCTGATATTCTGGGATTTACACACCGCCTCCCTCTACAAGGAGTTCTGACTGACAAGCTAATCGGTGGGCTGAGAAGCCTTTAGCTATTGATTCCAGTGTAATACAACACCCCCAGTCAATGAAAACTGCAATCAAATGTTAAACAACTAAGAAAGGAAGGCATTAAACTGTTGAAGAGCGGGGAGACATTTGCTTATAGATAGTGAAACAGAAAATAAAAAGGGCTCTCAGGGGCACCTTATTGAAAAGACAGGTTATTAAAGAAAGCTAGAGTCTCACTGAGAAGAGCAAAATAGTTATGGCTCAGTTAGGCGTATCTAAAGGGGGGGTGGGCGGGCAGCAAGCCTTCCAAACTGTGCTAATCCCATGAGTACTTAATTTCTTTTCTATTATGCTAACCAAGGCAATAGCAACAAGCATTCAAGAAGTCAATAATATGAAACAGTGCGCCCGTTTGAGGCCTGGTCCTGTCACTCTTGTACTCCTGTGCATTGTGTGGACAGATTGTCACAAAGGATAGAAACAAATTAACAATAAATACTCTGCTCAGATTTGCTGCTGGTATACATTACTGCCACAAACTATTATTAGGTAAAGATTTAATAACTTTCTTAGAAAATGTTACATTAGTGTGTGAAAAAACAACAAGAAAAGTTCGGAGGCTCCTGGTTTCCGCAGCAATTAAACTTAAAGGGCAAGTTTTTTTTTCTATAATTCTATTAGCTAAAGCCTACTTGAGGTATCGAAAACACTAAAAAATACAAATGTATTTAAATAAGAAAAAACAGATAAAAATAATTGTTTAGTGATTTTTGTTGGAGACAGTAATGCCTCTATCAACAAGTGAAGGCAAGATGTCTACAAAAATCTTTTTAAAACACTTTGAACAAATGGGAGAATAATTCTGTTTATTGTTGTAGTTAGTACAGAAAATAATAACAGATAACAGGTATATCACTAAGCAAATTATACTTTTAGGGTCTTTTTCACATTTTTTTATTAATTTGAGAAATGTATGAACATGTTTTGTTTCCAAAATCTAAATAGCCCCATTTTTCACTAAAAAGGTTGTCTTATCATGACATCCTCCTTTCAAATTGAAGCCAATTGGATGGTCAACAAATTGCTACAGGCCCACTTCAGAAGCGTTGGCCAGGTTTCTCAGATGAATGAGCCTCGTCTGCCAGAGAAGGAGATGATGTTTGTTAGCAGCTCTTCACTCTGCCCAATAGAGAGAGATTCTAAGTGGGATTTTCCTTCTATGATTACCTTAGTAGTATTTTGGACAAACATCTGAAAAACCACACAACTAACAAAGTGGCATCCCACACCAATAAGAACACAAGATCAGATTACAAATTGAAAGGCATGGCCATTGTGCTATTTTTTTGAATAGAAACTGTGAAGAACACTTATTGACTAAATAGGCATCAGCATTGCTGAGACGCAGACAGTGACATTATCATGCATCATCACTGCTGCTTTCTGAAAAGGTAACCCACACTTTTGTGCAATAATTTTTAAAAGTCTAAATGCATCTAAAAGAAAAAAGGAGTTTTTAACAAAATTCCTATTGTTTTGTTAGTCCTCATGCAAAACAGTGGGCCTCCATGGTACTCCATGAATGTAGGCAAATCAACACATCAGCCAAAAGATAAAATAATCTCCAATTTACTTCATCTTCATATAAAAAAAACAAAAAAAACAAGAAAAACAAAACATAGTATGGCACAGATATATGAGTCTTATGAGTTTTATAGCACATTATACAACACAGAAAGGATCCTAAAGAAGGCTTGCAGACACAGTAACAGGTGAAAGTTAACTCTGTATATACGATTATGCGGATTAACTTTACATATACCATACTGATTAGTTTACCGCAAGCAAAATCACTACTAGTATATATACTGTTGAAACCATAAGTTTACATACACTTTATAAAAAGACACATATGCATGTTTTTCTCACTATCTGACATGAACTCGGACAGAGCAGGGCGCTCCTCGTGTAAAGGTAAAGGTAATATCTAAACCAACGCTAGTTAAAAGCTCTCACTTGATTTAGCTGTGCAACTAGAACCAAAGGCACAGCTCTCCAACATGAATATCCAACAGAAGTGGAGGGAAGACCGCTGCCTCACTGCAAGTCTCATACTGAGAATCTCCCGCTTGTTCCTCTGTGGAAGGAAAGACACCAAAATCACGTAGAGTAGACTCCGGCTTCCATTATGAGGTTGGTGATACCAGCCCCCTTGAGTTTGACTACAAACCGAAGTAATCCATTCCAGTGATAACGGCGCAGGTCTTCAAATATTAAATAAAAATAGGTCTATTTGTTTAAAACAACGCGTTTCATGTCCACATCCAGACACTTCACCAGGTCTAAATTTTTCATAGGTCTCAAATAGGAGTCATTTTCTGTGAAAAGTTTAGACCTGATGAAGTGTCTGGATGATATTTATATTTTATGTGATAGAGCAACACAAAGTAGCAAGTATTTGTGAAGTGTAAAGAATATTATACGTGCTTTTCCAAATTTCTGCAAACTAAAAAACTGAGAAGTGGATTCACCCCCATGAGTCAATACTTTGTAGAACCATCTTTAGCTACAATCACAGCTACAAGTCTGTTGGGGTATTTCTCTACCAGCTTTGTACATTTAAAGGCTGGAATTTTTGCACATTCTTCTTTGCAAAAGAGCTCTAGCTCAGTCAGATTGGTTGAGAATGATTTGTAAACAGAAAATTTCAATTCATGCCACAAATTCTCAATGAGATTTATATCTGAACTTTCACTGGGCCATTTTAACACATGACTATGCTTTAATCCAAGCCATTACATTGTAGCCATGGCTGTATTTTTAGTGTTGTTGTCCTGTTGCAAGTTGAACCTATGTCCTAGTTTCAAGTCTTTTGTAGCCTGTAACAGCTTTTCCTCCAGGTTTGCCCTTCATAGATCAACTCTGACCAGCTTTCCAGTCCCTGCTGTAGCAAAACATCCCCATAACATGATAATGCCACCACCATGCTTCACAGTGGGAATGGTATATTCAGGGTGATGTGCAGTATTGGCTTTGCTCCACAGTAGCATTTGGAATCTAGGCTAAAAAGTTCAATTTTAGTCTCATCTGACCAAAGCACCTTCTTCCACATGCTTGCTTTGTCCTCTACATAGTTTTTGCAAACTAAAAATGGGACTTCTTATGTCTTGCTTTCAAGAATTCTTCTTGCCATTTTTCACAAAAGCCAAATTTGTGAAATACAGGACTAAAAGGTTTCCTGTGGACAGATTATTCCACTTGAGCTGTGGATCTCTTCAGCTCCTTCAGAATGACCTTGGGCCTCTTGGCTGCTTCTTTTACTAGTGCTCACCTTGTCTGGGCTGTCAGTTTAGGTGGACGGCCATGTCTTGGTAGGTTAGCAGTTAGCAGTTGTGCCAAACTCCTTCAATTTATGGATGATGGATTGAACAATGCTCTGTGAGATGTTCAGAGCTTGGGCTATGTTTTTACAACCTAACTCTGCAACACACTTTGCCACAACTTTATCCCTGAGCTATCTGGTGTGTTCCTTGGTTTCCAGTTAGGCGGCTTGTTCACTAATGTTCTCTAACAAACCTCTGAGGCCTTCACAATACAGCTAAGTTTAGTAGTTAAAATTAAAATAAATTGCATATAGATGTACTCTATTGACTCATTGGCTGAGTTCTAAAGCCAATTATCATTTTTTTTTAATTTGCAACAATTTGAAAAAGTATACATCATTTTCTTTACAATTTACAAATACTTGCTACCTTGTGTTGCTATATCACATAAAATATCTCTAAAATACATTTAAGTTTGTGGCTGTAGTGTTTAAAAATGAGGAACAGTTACAGGAGTATAAATACTTCTGCAACCGACTGTAAATGACAAACTTTGTTTGGCAGTTAAGAAAAGTTTTAATGTTATCTTGTTTATTGGTAGTATAAAATGTTACTTTGCTCATATTTTTTTTTATAAATCTACAAAATCCATATCAGTAAGTACCACGACTAAAGCATCCTTGAGTGGAAAATCAGTTAGTATTGGTTGCTTGTTGTGTTTTGTTACAATATACAGTTGGGAAAAGACTATAACCAATGGCACAAAAATTTTGGGGATAAATGTACAGCTTTTTGTCAATATGCTTTTTATAGTATCATTATTAAAAAGAACAGGTGAATCATGATGTATGATATTCACAATGTGATGTATTGTTTGTTATATCCTGTTATATGTTTTAAGGGGATGTATGATTTTTAGCACTATATAATAAATCTTCACAGGACAATGATGAAATAGTACAGTATGCTTAAAAAACAAGCTCTTGTTTGTATCCTCTGTCAAGTAACTGACATAAAATGTCACTACTGGTTTTATGAAAATTAGAGATATCTGTACATGTGCATCTAGACCTAAAAAAATTATCCCTTAGGTGGATTATCAATAACATGTTCAGGATGACAGTTAGTAGCAAATAAGTTTCCCACATCTGGTTTGGATAACATTTGATCTTTCCTGTTATCAAATTCCCACTCAGCCAGATATTCAAAAAGGCCATGTTAGTGTGATCAATATTATATGTAGAAGACAAAGAGCCAAATGTATGAAAACTGTCTAGGTCTAAAGCTCACTTTGTTGCCCATAGCAACCAATCATAGTGCCCCTTTAATTTCATATGTTGCTCTGGAAAAATGAGAGGGATGTTCTTATTGGTTGCTATGGGCAACAAAGTGAATTTTAGACCTAGACAGTTTTCATACATGTGGCCCAAATTGTCCATATTATTGATGAATATGATGAATCCGACACACTTTGGAATGGCAGACACATTATCAAACCAAATAATTAATATGTTGATTAGGTATGTGCCATTCCAGAGCACAACAGATACAAAGGGATTATGAACAGTATAAATATATTTCTCTTCCCACCAAGCTATAAAGATGTTAGCCAAAGAAGGTGAAAAGGAGGCGCTAATCAGGCAACCTTGAAGTTGCAAAAAATATTTGTGATCAAATGGAAAAAAAGTTTCACTATAACTGTGTAAGGCCATGTTCACACGGCTTAAAATGGGCCGTATTTCGGTCCGTAATTACGCGCCGAAGTGCGCAAATTACGGGCTGAAAACGGCCCATTCATTACGGTAATTCACAGTTCTCATAGAGAACTATGGATTACGTCTCCTCTCCCCGCCCGGCGAAGCCGCCGGGCGGGGAGATAATTGACATGTGAATTACTAGCCACAAATACGCGCCGCTAGCAATTCAAGTCTATGGGCCGGCGAAGTGCCGGCCCCCTGCTCAGTCCCCCGCTCCCGCCCCGCCCCCGCTCCCGCGGCGTAATTGCAGGGTGTAATTACGCCCAGCAAATACGCCGTGTGAACCTAGCCTAAATGTAACAATTTTGTGATGTTAATATGCAGTATATTTATTCATTTGATCACTAATAGCCATCAAAGCATTGTCGTGTATACACTGCCACAATGTCATATGAGACCAATATCTAGTTTTGCTTCCATTCTATTCTACCCATTATTTTGAGTTCTCCCTTAAACTTGTATTCTGTGTACTAAAAGTTGAAGGTGGCTATCCAAATAAATTCCCAATCTTTCAAAAAGAGATCCAATACTGATACAATGTACCTCAAGGACAATGGAAATACAGTTTTTGTACGTTTTCAGGAACACATGAAAAACTGGGCATTTTGTTAACTCAACATTTAGGTATTTTATGAATTTCTGATCAAATATAAACTAAGTCATGCTTTTATTTAATAATTTATAATAAACATATAAAGCAAATTCTAAAGGGCAATAATTCAACAAAAATTACATACGTACAATGGCCAAATTGATACAAACACAAACCCAAATGATAATCCAGTACCAAAAATTATAAAATGAATAT
Organism: Phyllomedusa bahiana; assembly: GCA_025379985.1. NCBI lineage: Eukaryota > Metazoa > Chordata > Amphibia > Anura > Hylidae > Phyllomedusa > Phyllomedusa bahiana. The sequence goes on along the minus strand of JAODAL010000540.1, from coordinate 291,366 downwards.
TTTATTAAGTAATAGAAAAATAGAATATATCAAAAACACCACCCGCCCACCTTGCTAGACTCAGAAATTACAAAACAAACAGTGAGACAAACTGTTTGTTACAGCGGTGGGTCAAGGGTGTGCAAACCCTGACACGTGTTTCGTATATGCTTCCTTAAGGGGAATCACCCACCACTGACCTATATTCTTTTGGTGGAATATTGAATAAATTTATGTTTATATGGATTTATGTGTCTCCCCATTGTTTGTTATGTCCATCTTATGATTTTGTATTTTCTAGGTCTAGCAAGGTGGGCGGGTGGTGTTTTTTTCATATTGGGTTGTGTATTGTTATTTTTTAAATGATATTTTGATATATTCTATTATTCTATTACTTAATAAAACATTCATTTTATAATTTTTGGTCATTGACTATCATTTGGTTTTATATTTAATAATTTAGTAACTGTGACTTTGAAGTTGAGTGGATTTCCAGATAATCTATGATCTATATTTGTATCAGACAATATGATATAGATTTTTTCTCTCCTAAAGAGTGCTATTCTTAAAGGGAATGTGTCATCAAAAATGACTTATTTAACTTTTTATGTGAAACATATTTTTTAAGATTTTTTGGTTATATTTTTTTCATTTTCCATATCACTTTCAATATATTTTTTTTAATAATTTTTAAGTCCTGCAGTTTTCACTTTGGCCACTAAGCCTTATAATTGTCTGACACTTCCTGTTCTGTAAAGAAAGATTCTCAGTTGTCTGCTCATTATCAGCACAAAGAGAGTTAAATTGAACGGAGACACCAGTGTGAATAGATAACACAGGATCCACCAGTCACAAGAGAAGATAGTCACAGTTCACCCTTTTACCTCCCTGCACAGTAACTTCTTACCAGCTCACAGAGCATGACTAGGAAACTCTCCTATAGAAATCAATAGGACTGAGTCAATCTTAAGTCTCCTATGTGCATGAAGCTACTGTAAAACATCTCTCTGACTGCTGTTAAAGCAGTACAAACAAGGCCTAGTGGCCAAAGTGAAAACTGCAAGACTTAAGAATCATTAAAAAATATTGAAAGTGATATGAAAAATTAAAAATAAACAACCAAAGATTCCTAAAAAATTTACTTAAACAATGACTTAAACAATGATTAATTTTTTTATGACACATTCCCTTTAACTGTGACATCACCCCATTGTCAGAAGACCATATGACAAGATTGGGATTGCTTGAGAAAGGGGCGGACAACGAAACGTAGAATCAGGTTGCGCACACCTGTTCGAGCCAAATGAGCTATGAACAAGGAGATTGACATGGGAAACACCATGGATTGATCACACACTCCTACAGATTGGAGGTTACTGCAGGTTCACTTTTATTGACTTTTTATACTTGTTCTTGTTTCAATATATATACACTTCGTCATATGATATGGTGGAGGAATAAAATAAAATGAATTAAGAAATATTGATGTAATTTCAGAGGCATAATTACAAAGGAGTATTAATTTATATAAAGGCTGGTCCAACAGAGGGCTAACAGAAGGTGCCCGATATGTGTTCTAATAACTGCGGTATATATATGAAATTCAAGGTCTAACATATAAGACATTTTATACTTTTAAGGGCATCATGTTAGGCTAGACTCAAGATATGAGACTTTACCCATATTTCGTCATGAAATTGTGAAGAGAACCCATTGAGTGGTTGGAAATGTGTTAGACGCGTATATCTGTGCCTTGCTGTGCGTTTCACTTTTTTAATGTAGATGAATTAAATTGGACTGTATTTTATCTTTCTTTGGATGTGTGCTGGATTTCCAACCTTCATGGACCACAAGTTTCAACTATCCCAACATGGTGTCTCTTCCCTGCACCACTGTACGGTTCATGTGGAAGCAGGCTGATTACCGAGATGTGGTGAATGAACAGTTTTCTTTTTTCTTGTAATTGTGTGCCTCCATGGTAACAGATGACAACAATCTCCTAGAAAAATGAACACTAGTACTTGTTAAACTAGTAACAGCTACCGAACAAACAGCAATAGCACCTACATAATAAGGAGAAGATCAAAAAAAGAGCACTAGGAATTTCAAATTGGAGAAGAACAATTGATCGTAAGCAGAGAGCAATAGCCCATAGGAAAAGAGTTATAGCCATAAGTCAGAAAGAAATCACACCTTGAAGTAGAACAATAGCCCCTAAGCAATAAGCTATAGCCCCTAGTCACCACTCAATTGCATCTTTCATAACACCATTTTACAAAACCATGCTCTCCATTGAGAAACTATTTTAGGACAAAATTCTATAATGGCACACCCTCAGGTGCATTAGTTTTTTTTTTCTGTTGGACTGATTTTTAACAAAACTCTTAGGGGGACATGTATGAAAACTGTCTAGGTCTAAGACTTTCCTTATTGCACACAGCAACCAATCAGCGCTCCTCTTTCCAAAGGAAATATCTGATTGTTTGCTATGGGCAATAAGTAAAGTCTAAGACCTAGTTTAGCAGAGTTTAGCAGAGAATATGGCTTTCTTGTTAACCTGTCATAAGATACATATAGCTCCATGCCAGTGTTGGCTTCTTTATAATTCCATTTATGGCAGCCTACCTTTTGATGACATACCTGTAGAGTGATTTCTCATACCCTGCTTCAATATCTGATTATCAATGAGTGTAAAGGAAGAAAGTAATAGATTGCTTCTTAGGAAGCTCACTTTTTAAAGGGTAATTTCCATCTGGTATATGAAAATTATTTTACAAAAAGTGTGATAGATACAGGTCCCACACCTGGGAACTGCAGCTATCTCTAAGATAGGACCAACTGACCCTGAACAACCTGTTTCCATAACGAGTAAAAGGGAATTATGAAAAAAAGACAGGCTCCTCAGGTTACACTGTTTCTGTAACTCAGCTTTCTGTGACTTCCATACAAATGAATGGGAGTTGCAGAAACAGTATAGAACAGCCCTCTTGACTACCTCCATGACCCTTCCTTCCAACTCAACTATGATTGTTTAATATGGGAATCTGCTTACAGGTGTCTCTAATACCTCTCCACTCTGCAGCCATATTTTTTTTTCTCAAGAATGGGATTGGATCGAACCAGAACAATTTTTACATTATTCTCATGGGATGTGATTACATTCTTGGTACAAAATACATGAGTTCCGTAAGAAGCCGAATTACGACAATGTAAATCTTCCTACTTCCTACTTTTTTACTCATTTAGAATTTTCAGATATTTCCGTAGTTCTTGGTATGTACTAAAATCTATTTTTTATTTACTTATTTAAATATTTATAAAAAGTAAAAAGATCTTTGGACTTTACGTGATTTCAAGTAAAAATGAGTTATTAAATAAATAAAAATGGAAGAGTTGAATATGCTACTTGCACAAGTGTTTATCAGGCTGGATCAGTCTGCAATGTAAATCACTCTTTAGAATCATGATTTAAATACTGTTGTTATGATGGGGTTAGACTCTTACTGTTAATGAACAGCTGTTAAAATCAACATTACAGTCCCCTATCCCACTCCAAGGTCTCTAACTACTCAGTTACAAATGGAAAATCTATCCATATGCTAGCTATAATTACTGTATGTTTCCTTTCTTACTACACATTGCCTAGATCGAATTCTAAGCAGATGCATTAAACATTTGAAAATTTTAATGCTATGATTTTGATAAAATGTAATGTCCAGAGACTTAGCAAGATGTGATTTACTGATGTAAATTGTTTTTCAGCTTGGCAACATCAAGTTCAACAGTACCTTATTGCTCAGCCAGAGCATATATAAGAGCCCCCCTAATTATTTCACAGAAAATGTAACACATTTGAAGCCACTAGAAAAGCACATGCAAAAGAAAGCTGAAATATAGTATATTTAGGAATGGGGCAATAGAGCAACTGGAGTAGACAACAGAAAAACCCCAAGTGACCAATAAATCACCAATCATCATTACAAGAGCAGTTATTCTGTAAGTAAACATACGACTAGCACATGACAGAAATAAATCCCCCTTTCATCGTCTTTTTACCTAAAAAAGTCAAAATTTCAGTAATGGAGAAAAGAAGAACTACATGACCTATAAAGAATAAAGTAAAATTTCTTTGAAACAACCACCTTAACCCCTTAACGACATGGCCTATTTTTTTTCATGTTCATTTTTCCATTTTCACCTTCCCCGAGCCATACCTTTTTTATTTTTCCACCTACCTATAGTAGATAAATGGGGACTTTTGTTTTGCGGGGCAAGATGTACTTTCTAATTGTGTCATTTACCATACAATAGAATATATCCGGAAACCGCAAATTCTAAGTGGGGCAAAATGTGAAAAAAAAACGAACTGACGGCATGTTTGCAGGGTTTTTATTTTTATGGCGTTCAATTTTTGATACAAACGATGTGTTATCTGTATTATACTGGTTACTACAAATCCAGAAATACCAAAAATGTAGGGGTTTTTGTTATGATTTGGTACCGTAAAAAAATCCAAACATTTTCTATTTTTATAATTTTCTGCGACCAGTACCTTTTTGGTATTTCTACAGACTTGAGAGAGAAGGCATTTTTGTGCTCTGAAGTGTACTTTTTATTGGTATCAGTTTGAAAAACATGCAACTTTTTTGATCACTTTTATTCCAAATTTTAGGGGATGTGAAATGACCAAAAAAACACAATTTTGATGTCTGGATTTTTTTTTCATCTACGGTGTTCAGTGTACAGGATAAATGATGTTATGTTTTAATAACTTTAGTAACTTTTTTATTCTTTTATTTTTTTTTATTTGTAGAATGGCAAAAAGAGGGGTCATTTGAACTATTAATATTTTCACCCCTAGGCGGCATGAATCCTATTGTATTGTACTACAATGCAATAGGATGTACAAATATGCTGTTTTTACTACTTTATGCCTGGGGCAGGAAGCAGTAAATCAGAAAACATGGCTTCCAACTGCCATGTTAACCGGTCGGGACCATGTGATCTTGCCACGGAGGTCCAGATTGGAGTGAGGAATGGTGTGCAGAACTGTTTCTCATTCATTTAAACACAACGGCTGTGTTTGCTGTGCCATCTAAGGGGTCATACAGTACGTAATGGTGCCGGCTCCATGCTCGGAGTAACAGCGTACTTCAGCCCCATATCTATCTATATGGACTGTAAGGTTTATATTCACCATAAATGATTATCTTTGTATATTTGAAGAAGTGTTTTTCTACACAATGAATATTTGCATGAATTGATTAAAAAGATAAAAATAGCACTAATTGTGTCAAGAGTTGTGGCAACTTTATATATAAAGAAGTTTATGAAAGGATAAGAAAAAATCCTAAATGTTGCCTTGTTGTGATAATCGGTGAATGTCCTACCTGAAAGAAGAAAGTGAAACATTATAGGAGTTTGAGGCATGTGCCAAGGCTGTCGGCATCTGACTCTGGTGGTGCCATTTGTGAGTGGTGCCAATGTGTACAGGGTGGTTGCAAGAGTTTCATTGTATTGCTTGACAGCCAGGTCAGGGCAGGAGATGGAGGAAATTGGGGACACTGAGGACTGTATGGTATCTATGAGTTCCTGAGTGTTAGTGGAGCGGATATTTCTGAAAGTGTGACTGGCAGGTGTGTCCAGAGAAAGCTGAGAATTCGTGATAGTGAAGGACATAAGGTTGTGATCAGAGAGAGCACAAGGAGAATTAGTGATGTTGGAAATTGATGAAAGATTACAGAAGACCAGCTCAAGAGAGTCCCCATCCTTATGGGTGGGAGAATCTGTAAATTGCAAGAGACTAAGAGAAGATTTTAGTGAAAGAAACTGAGAGGCAGAAGGAGACATGGGGTCATCAATGGGGATATTGAAATCACCCATGATGAGTGTGTGTATTTCGGTAGAGAGGAAATAAGGGACCCAGGAAGCAAAATGATCCAGAAATTGGTGGGGAGAGCGGGGAAGTCTGTACACAACCACGACTCTGATAAAAAATGGCAGAAAGAATCTGAGGGCGTGGACCTCAAAGGAAAGAAAAGTGAGGGAGGGTGCAGGAGGAATGACCTGTTAAGTGCAGTGTGGAGGGATAAGTATGCCAACTCCTCCACCCGGCCTGTTCTCAGGTCTGGGGGTGTGGGTGAAGTGTAGGCCGCCATAGGTGAGAGCTGCAAGGGAAGCGGTGTCAGATTGTTGAAGCCGTGATTCTGTCAGAGCTAGTAGGTTGAGGGAGTTAGAGAAGAATAGGTCATGAACAGCAGTGAGTTAAAGACAGATCGGGGGTTGCATAGAGCACACTTAAAAGGGGCAGGAAAATATGTACAGCGAATAGCAAGAAGGTTAGCAGGGTTTCTATGGGAGGCAGAGGAGGAGGTGGGATGAGCAGTAAAGGAATTTAGTATAAAATTTAGTTCAGTTCTTGGCTCAAAATAAAACATTATTTTTTGTTAATGCAACTTCAATTCGTCATCAGTTAAATGAAATCAGTATTTTGTATCATCTTTATAATATTTTCTACAAGCATAAAATGTTTAAAACATTTTTAAAAAATGCCTTCAAGTTTTTCTTGAAGATAAATAAATAAGTAAATACAGCGCAAAGATTAGCAAAATGGACAGGGGCTCAAAAACACAAACTATTTCTTAGCTATTTGCAGTTCGATGCAAATAGCAAGGGCCAGCAATCAATCTTATTCCTGGCATGTAACACAGCCTTTACATCAGCTATGATGTCACAGCTGGCACAGCTTGTAGCAACAGTTAATGAAACACATGCCTAGCGTTTGTTGCTGACAGGCATTAATAAAATCCTAATCTGTGGAAATTATGGAAAAACAACTAATTATGCAATGGGTTCTCACTTTGGCATGTGGCAGGCACAAGTACAAATTAAACTAAATCATGATTTACAAACTGTATTGCTATTGTTCACTTTGAGGATGATTACCATCCTATTTGTTTGATGTTCTAATAGCCTGGAGTCTCAGACAGGTTACTTCCCTTTTTGTGGGTGTTACCCTCATGCATTCTTTTATGTAGATTTTGGTAATACGAGTTTTGGCAGTGAGCGTGACGGCTGTTAAATAAGCAGATCTAGTTGGCTCGCTGCTGCAATGTAATGTTCTCCTGTAAATAGTGAGGTTAGGAAAGAAACCATCGTAATGCTGCACACCACATGTTAAATAATAAATACAGTATTTCACAAGACATCAAGAAAGTCAGGAATAAGTGAAAAAGGGCACGGAGTTAAAATCACATCCTGTATTCAAGCTGCAATAATGTGATATAAATGGCAAAGCACATATGTTTTGAAGACCTAAAACATATATGTGCTTACTACACCTGCTGGAGTGGGACACGTTTATGTAAATGTGCAGAATATTAAAAAGGACATGTGACATCTCTTGATGTGTCTGTTTTAGTGTTCCCCATGAAATAAGAACTCTGTAACATCTTTCTTTGCATCTCTATCTTGTGAGGTTCTCCTCTTATTTCTCCTAGAGATTCATTACCAGTCTATCAACTGAGTGTTCTGGTGGGGGGTGTCCTGCACAGTCGTAAAGGGGTTGTCTCACTAGAAGGATTGCTTTTTATATTAAAGAGCTTGCAAAAACAATTCACTTTGCAATATGTGTCCATTAACAGTGTCCTACCTTTTCCTAAATATCCCCTCTTGTATGGGCTGTGTCAGCTCCTCAGGTTGCTATAGCTACAGACCTGTTCGGTCTCTCCTAATAGGCTGCCAGCGTTGGTTGCTATAGCTACAGATCTGGCTTCTACTGCAGCCTAGTAGAAGCCAGTAAGCACACCCCTGAATTCAAAGTGAAACCAAGAAAACAGGACTGAGGTAACATGAATCAATGTAGTGAGACAACCCTTTTAAATGTCCAATCAGTGCTGACAGTCAATGTGTGCAGGGACATGCCACTCTGAAAACTGAAATGGTAACACCCAGCTGACAAATTCAGTAATACATTTCTAGGCAGAATAATAGAAGAACAGTACAACACAGAATTATAAGAGAAGATGATCCAGAACTGCTATTTCATAGAGAACCTAGTATTTACTGAAATGGACATCTCAGGAAATGTCACAGGTCCTCTTTTAAGCAAACCTGCCAGCACATTTCTCAGCAGCATGAAATGCTAATGGTTTGGTGCGGAGCCACACAGTAGACACATCACCCTGCTCTTGCCCCTCTCCAAAAAAAGTGATTGAGGCTTAGTAGGAGGGATGTGGTCTCCCACAGACCAACACTTTTGCTATAATTTATGCCAGACAGCTGAAATCTATACTAGTTCATGGCTGTCAATCTTGCCAGCTCATTTAAATTTTCAACACATGGCTACTAAAAGAAGTACCAAATGTTTTGAGAGGCATAGCACACCTTACTTTGGCCCAATTTTCATTCAGTGGATGAAATGCAGATGCAAATGAATGTCCTCTTTGTTTTCTCTGTAACATTGCAGTATTAATAACAGCATTAGCATAAAGCCACAGAATATAAAACTAATCCCAAAAATAAAATAAATAAGCAAATTTATTTAATATGCATCAAAAACAGATTAAAAACAATTAAAGACCCATGAAGTGGCATGCTGAGACTGAGTAAACCTGATGAAAAATGGATCCAACATGTAAGCTCCCTCTAACAGATGGTAACTACCATAGCAATGCATCAATAAAAACTGTGATCAACCTGCCCATACAATTTAAAGTGTAAAATTTTACACCATAACAACTATATAGTATGTACATACTATATAGTTGTTATGGTGTAGAATGAAAGAATTGGTGCTGTTGTAACTAGTGACTTGGAAGTCTTGCAGAAAATAGTATGAGGCGGATATGTTCTCATACAACCATTCACATAGTTAACAGCTCCATCCAAGGTGGAATGTGTGAGCATCATTATTACAGATTGGACTTTTATAACATGAGAAAATGCAGATACACGTTTGTGAGTTGTGTAATGATAGATAGAATAATGATTGGTGGAGAGAAAGCCATAAAAATGTAGTCAAAATAACTCTTCCTATTATGCCACAATTTTTTCTCTACCCTATTCCCGCTAAAAGTATGCATGGCTGACATTACAGCAAGAAGGGCAAAAATGAGCAATTTCTCAAGACTCCATTCCCAGATGATCAGACAAAGTGCTGCACAGTCCATTTTATTTTCACCCTTCACTTATCTCATTGATCACTAAAAGGAGGAAACAATAAGCTGAACCATCATCCTTCAGCTTCCTGCTATGGAGCATGGAAGGGAGGTAGCAGTCCATGTGGAGGGAGGAGGTATCTTTGTGGAGGAAGGACCATTCTGTATGAATAGGGGACAAAAAGGAGCGGGGCCTTGTGAGGAAGGGGGCAATAGGGAAAATTTCGGGGGAGAGTGGGGTCATAGAGAAAATTTTTCTTTTTTAAAAAAAAAAAGGGGCAGAAGTCTGTGTAACAAAATTTTGAAAAACCCACTATCACTTGTAAAGGGCACAATTTATTTTTTATGTTTTTAAAAAAAATTTTTGGGGCGGGGATTAAAAAATCTTTGGGCAAAAAGGGACAAAATCTGGAAAAATTTTTGGCACTTTTCCCTTTTAAAGGGGGGGCTTTCAAACAGCATTTTTTTTGTGGGTAACTACAGATTTGACAACATTTCTCTTTATGTATAGTATTTGGATGCCTCTTGTAAAAAACCCGGGTAAAAAAAAAAAAAAAGAAGAAAAACAGGCACTTATCGGGGGTGTAAAAGAGGAAAAAGGGCTTTTGTAAAAGGGTTTTTGGGTTTAAAAAGGGGTTTTGGGGAAAAAGAGGCAAAGATGTTTGTACATCAAACTCTGCAGACACGTCATGTATGGAAGAATTCTTGATGGAATTCTGTGCTAAATTTAAAAAAGTTTTGGAAAAAAAAATACTCCAATCAGGGGAAAAGTCATTGTGAGTCATTGGTTTCAAGGGAAACCTAAAATTCAGCGAAAAGGGGTCCAAAGCAGTCCTTTGTTTTGCTGGTATTGACCACTATATTGTCACTATTTGGTCTTTGTATAGTGCTTTTTCTCTTTAAAGTAGCAGTAGATTATCTTATTAGGTCAATAGAAAATGGCAAAGCAGTGTTTTTTTCCAAGCTCAGAATGCACTAGGTCTTTTTTAGCCATTTGAAAATACGAGTGTGAATAAAAAATGGCTAATTAAAAGATGCATGGCCTTTTCTAAGCATAAATAAAATCACACAAAGTTACTTATGATGGAAGCCTATAGCGGGCGCTAGCCATGCATTACCCTTGTGTGTCATATAAAGAAAAAATGGCTGACCATAATACATGGGCGGACAAAGGCCTCCAGTCAAGGGCTTTTAGGGTTCTTTTTCTCACAAATAGTTGTGGTAGGTAGATTTACAAGCTATGCTACATATAGACATCATGGGCCCTTTTTGAAAACCTCTCCACTTTCCTGATCGAAAGATGCCTTCCTTGATGTAGCATAGCTTGTAAATCTACCTACCAATACTATTTGTGAGAAAAAGAACCCCCAAGAGCTCCCTTTTGTGATCACTGGGTTAAATACTTTATTTTTGGACTTCACAATAAGTTTTAAAACCACTGAAAATATTAAACTAAAACCTTGTTACCAATGAATTGAAATAATTATTGCTCTTTCCACTATGAAATGGAAGCACTAATCGGGTTATAAATTTTTAATTTTAATTTTTCCAACCAATTTTTTTCAACTCAACTTTCCATTAAAAGTAAATCCCACAGGGATGGGTAATTTTTCAAAAACATTGCAAAAAGCAGTCTTTAAAACAAACTGTAAATCCGTTCTTGTTTCAAGGAAATTTATGCTGTGAAAAATAATACCACTATAAAAACCCCAAAGGGGCCAAAAATACAGTAATTAAAGTTTTATCAAATTGCACATCTCACAGCTCGTACTTGATCTTAAAAAAGCCTCTATCCAAAATTACACAAATTTTTTTAAACCTTTAAAACAAAGTGCTCTCACTTGTGGCCTGTGCTTGTATAACTCAAAGGCCTTCTTCATTTCAAGGCTATTCCCCTGGTGCAATTTCATTTTACAGAGCACAAACACAAATTAGCACAAACATAATTCCCTAAACGGTCCCCCCTTTTTTTTACACCCGGCCATCCCGTTGAAAGGGGAAAAAACAACGGGGCCCCCATGTGTAATTTTTGATTTAGGGGTTTTTTGACATTAAAAAACACATCTTGTTAAGGGTTTTTGGGCCCCCTGACCATGGTCTTGCTTTGGGAAAAAAAACCCTATTTACTCATATGCTAAAAAAGATTCCCTTTTTTAAGTGGGAATAGGAAATTCAGCTGGAACGAGGGAAAAAAGAAAACAAAAAGATTTTTAGCGAAAACAATTGAAGGAAAAAAAGTCTTTTTTCCTTTAGAAGGAGAGAAAGATTCCCACGGGGGCCATGTGAAAATGCCCTAGGGAAAACTAAAACAAATACAAAAAAATCTCACAGAACTATATAGAGTTTCCCGAGAGAAAACTTTTTTTTATTTTTTTCACAAATTTAAATACTTAAATTTTTTTTTATAAAAAAAAATTTATGGTTCTACAATTAAATGGCTTTTTGGAGATTTACCAACTTTAAACCCGTTTTTTTCCCCTTTTTCCCAAAATTTCCTTTTTTTAAAGGTTTGCTTGGGGGCTCCTAAATTTTAGCCTCAATGAATGGGAAATGGTTTATACTGCACAACAAACCCCCATTCATGTCAAAGGGAAATTTTCCCAATATACCCCAGCACAGTGGGGGAAAAAAGAAAAAAGGGGATGTTTTTAACCCCTTCTGACAATTGGGAAAGTATAGAAAATGTCTCTAACCTAACTTTTCCAAAAGCACGGGCTTTCTGATTAAAAAAACACTTTACACCCCCAGTAAAAGAGATAGGACCACTCCGATCCCTTTCTTTTTAACCCTTTTTGGAAAAACCCCCTTTTCCCCCATGATCGTCCCCGTGGGCGAGGCTGCGGGAAAGCCAACTATACCATGACGCTGAAAGCCGATTTTAAAACTTTCCCAAAATCGTCACTTAACATTTTCATTAATAAAAACCCCCATCTTAGTACAACCTTCTGTATTATTTATAAAATGGAGAAAGGTTTTTAAAAAGCGATCGGGGGGCCCCTAGGTTGGGCAAGGAAACCCGGGGAAAATTTTTGTACAAATCCCCAAAAAAAAAGAAAAGTTTCAAAACGGGCCCCCCCTTTTCAGAGCATTTCAATTTTATGATGCGGTTTAATATCCCTTAAAAAATCAACTTTTCTAGCAAAAACAAGGCCCCATAATTTTTTTTGAGATGGAAAAAAAAAAAATTTAAAGGCTCTTGGAAAAGGGGGGAAGGAAAAAATGAAAACCAAAAATTTATGGCGGCCCGAAAAAAAAGGGGGACAGTGTGGGGGAATGTAGTGTACACCCAAAAAATATTTGGGCCCCTGAAAGTTTTTTACATTGGGAAACCATTAATTGTTATGTGCATGTAACTATTGTACGGGGAAAGTGTTAAAAAAAAGCAAAATTAAAAAATGCCCGTCCATTACCAAAAAGTTTTATTTGCTGGAACTACCCCGAAGCAAAATGGTTGGGCACCCAGGCAAAATAATGTGGGCAGAGGGTATAAAATATAGGTTAAACCCTGGAGGAGGGCAGTTTCCCGGTTTGTCAGTTTTCAGTCAGTTGCTTAACAAATGTGGAAAAGCCCTGGACTTTTATTGGGTCTAAGATCACTCTATTCCTCTTCCCCCCCAAATTTTTAAAAAATAAAAGCACTAAGAAATTTAGAAATGGAGGAGACCTGGGAAACACCTGGAGGGGGTTTTCCCGTTTAAATTAAAATTTTATAAGGAAAAGGGAAGTGAAAGAAAAGCTCAAAAAACCAGGGTTAAGTCTAAACACTTCTGGCCTAGCTCAACCCACTAGACTCAGAGAAGTTTTCTGATCTCTTGGAGAGAGCAAGTAAACTGCTGCGGAGAATGGAAAAGTCTGGATTCTAGATTTGGTGCTGCCAATGCTACAAGCTTCCCATAACCACTGTAAACGTTTTCCTAAAAGATTTACTTTTGGGTATAACAACTTGTGTGGAGTAAAAGAACTGTTTGAACTGCAGACACTTTTCCTTCTGTCTGTTATTCTGCTGACAACACCAAAGACACCTCAACCACCATCAGACAGGTTCATTCACAGAGTGTGTCCCAAGGGAACACTGGAGGAACACCATATCATCCTATAAAAGCAGACCCCCTCTCCACTGTGGTGCTCCAGGTTGGCATGAGAGCTTTGGGTTGAGAGTCACCATGACCATAGCCTCCACTAGTAACCCTATTCTCTCCTCTGGCACCTCTGGGTCACCACAGACATTCATGCAAACATGGGGAGAACATACAAACTCCTTGCAGATATTGAACTTGATGCGATATTAACAACAATGCTAACCACTGAGACCCCACCTCAACATACCCAGATTTACATTAACCCTTTAATAATTAGCTGTGCATGAAGAAAGTAACCAAACAAAATGCAACTTGGCTTACTTGCTATCAGTAAAACAGTCCAGCCAGCTAACTTGTTGATGCAATAAAGCAATGATTTGAGGGTGCATTGCAACTCCAGGAGACCTCTGACAACTAATAGTTCAAAGGGCACCAAAAAAAGTATTTTTATTCCAAATTCACTAAAAGGTCTAGATAACGAGCTGACGCTTTTCGGTTAGACCACCCTTATGTAGCACTTTTTATGGTTTTGGAATAAAAATACTTTTTATATTTTAACAGTGATGGCCTTTAACCTTTTTGGTGCATTTTAAAGTACCTTGCAATGCTTTGTCATAGGTATACATTGGGCTATATTATAGCTATAATTATTACTATATTTGTATGACTTTATTTTGATTACTAACGCTTTCCTCTGCCATTTCATAGCATACATACATTAAACAATGGAAAAGGTTAGAAATAAGGGGCTGCTTCTTTTTCCAGAAAGACCACCACCTTTTCCCAGGGCTTACATCTAATACTACAGCTAACCCTTTTGAGTTTGATAGGGCCAAGCATCAGCAGACTCACATACAACCTCTTTATCTGACTACCTATGAAATTGTGAAGTTGTAAAAGTTTGATATGTGCACATTTTGTGTACTTTACTATGGACTAGGTTGGTGCCAAATAAATATAGTACAGAAAATATGTAACAAGTGTTTGAGTATTTCCTTATAATTCAGTTATCTATGGCAATGAAAGGTTTAAAAAAAAAAGTAGAGATGAGAGAGGCAGATGCAGAAAGGTTATAAATTCACTGGAGGTTTTATAGTAAATCTTGTGGGAAATGCTGCTGACTGGTATTTGTAAATGTTCTAAATGAAATCAGAGGTTGCAGACAAGGGGAGAGGATGAAAAAGACAAGGAGAGTGTAATGGCTGTTGTTAATTAATTCATATAGGCCATTAATCTTGACTCTCCATCCAAAGCTATTCTAAGTGAAATCTATTTATCCCATATGAATAGTAACAAGAATGCACATATATCATGGTTTAAATAAAAGTGCTACTCAGTATGCCCTGTGTTTCCTTCTAATTAAATTGTTTTTATCCTATGTTACAGAGCACAGTTTCCATATATCTATGAAAATTATTCTTTCAGTGTAATTCTTCTTATGATCTACAGCTCTCTTCCTATTCTACGGAGGGTTTACACAACTATTTGCTCTCTTTTATTGTATTCTTTTTAGTATTGCAAAAGGTATATAACAAACTGATGTTTAGAAAGTTGTCATGTGGTGTCCCAAATTAACATTGCATATTAGATTTATCCTTGCTGACCTCATATAAATATTTTATATAGTTGCACAAATAACAACTAATATGAAATCATTATTAGAAGCTGTTTCTGTGAAAGGAAGCAACTTTGATAATACAAATACAGATGTTAAGGGACATCTGACAGATTTACAGGACAACGGAGGGGAATTTAAATTCCTTGCTTCATTGTATCTGTATAATTGGAACTCTCCTGCTGCCAGAAGGTAGCGAATTGTGTTATCATACTTTTCCCTAACACACCTAGCTGTAGGGAACATACAGTAATATATTAAGGTCATTCACATGAATGACCAACTATGTAGAACATGGTCAGACTAATTAGTAGTGTTGTATTTTGGATCAAAGTCAAATTCGACTAAAATCTAAGCAATTCAATTTAGACTGATGGGGATTAAATTTTGGCAATATTCACCTAAAAATTAACCATAACTCTAAATTGGGATTGGGGTTAAAGTTTTTTAATGATTTCAAATGGATAAACTTACCCATCCCCTGTTGTCACTTCAACCTCACTTCTTACTGACATCACTTCCACCCGAATATCACATTTAGGTTTCTTACGTGAAATTGGACTGAAAGTGTCGTCAGATGAAAGTGATGGAGCTATAGTACCGTTGGATAAGAAGTGCTAGGGCTCGCGTAAGAAAATCCTAAATCTATCCCAATTTAGAGTGAGGATTAGGATTACGATCAGGGTTTAATGTTAGTGTCAGAGTAAAAAAAATGTAGCTTTAGGATGTCCCTAATCAGCCTTTTTTCATTTGGTCAAACAAATGTTGAACCAAAAAAGGTTAGAAAAATGAGATGAGAAAAAAGCAAACCTATTAAACACTTTTTTCTCCACTGTATTTACCGAGGAGGATGAGCTTCCTGTTGAACAGAGGGATGAGGTAAACTCCAACTTAAAAGTTTCTTGTCTAACCCAGGAAGAAGTGCAGCTCCGCCTTAGGAAGATTAAAATAGACAAATCCCCAGGTCCAGATGGCATACACCCACGTGTCCTAAGGGAGTTAAGTCCCCTATAGATAGGCCCCTATTCTTAATATTTATGGACTGTCTAATAACAGGGTATGTCCCAAAGGATTGGCGCATAGCAAATGTGGTGCCAATATTCAAAAAGGGGTCAAAAAGTGATCCAGGAAACTATAGGCCGGTAAGCTTAACCTCTGTTGTAGGTAAAATGTTTGAAGGTTTTCTCAGAGATGCTATCCTGGAGTATCTAACTAAAAATAAATGTATAATGCTGTTCCAGCATGGGTTCATGAAGGATCGGTCCTGTCAGACTAATCTCATCAGCTTCTATGAGGAAGTCAGTGCTAGACTGGATCGGGGTGAGGCACTGGATGTCATATATCTAGATTTTTCTAAAGCATTTGATACGGTGCCACATAAAAGGTTGGTAAATAAAATGAGAATGCTTGGACTGGGGGAAAATGTGTGCAAATGGGTAGGCAACTGGCTCACTGATAGAAAACAAAGGGTAGTAATTAACAGTACATACTCAGACTGGATCGCTGTTACTAGTGGGGTACCACAAGGGTCAGTATTGGGCCCTATCCTCTTTAACATTTTCATTAATGATCTTACACAGGGATTACACAGTAGAATATCGATCTTTGCAGACGATACTAAGCTCTATAAAGTAATCAACACAATAGAGGATAATGTGTTATTACAAAGGGATCTGGATAAGTTGGAGGCCTGGGCAGGGAAATGGCAGATGAGGTTTAATACAGATAAATGCAAGGTTATGCACATGGGGAGGAAAAATCCATTACATGATTACATGTTAAATGGAAAAACACTGGGTAAAAGTGACATGGAGAAGGACTTGGGAATCCTAGTGGACAGTAAACTTAACTGTAGCAGCCAGTGTCAGGCAGCAGCTGCCAAGGCTAATAGGATCATGGGGTGTATTAAAAGGGGCATAGAGGCACATGATGAGAACATTATTCTCCCATTATACAAGTCACTGGTTAGACCACACATGGAATATTGTGTACAGTTTTGGGCACCAGTGCACAGGAAATACATTTTAGAGCTTGAACAGGTACAAAGGCGGGCAACAAAAATAATAAAAGGACTGGGTGGACTACAGTACCCAGAAAGATTAGCAAGATTAGGGTTATTTAGTTTAGAGAAAAGACGGCTTCGGGGGGACATAATAAATATGTTTAAATACATCAAAGGTCAATATAGAGATCTCTCCCAAGATTTATTTATACCCAGGGCTGTATCTAGAACAAGGGGGCATCCTCTACGTCTTGAGGAACGAAAGTTTCTACATAAACATAGAAAGGGATTCTTTACTGTAAGAGCAGTGAGACTGTGGAACTCTCTGCCAGAGGGACTTGTCATGGTGAATTCAATAACGGAGTTCAAAAATGGTTTAGATGCATTTCTGAAGCATAATAATAATATAACAAGTTATAGTGTCTAGGATTCAGGAGAGGGGTCATTGATCCAGGGATTTTTCTGATTGCCAGATTGGAGTCGGGAAGGAATTTTTCCCTAAAATGAGGACAATTGGCTTATACCTCATTGGGGGTTTTTGCCTTCCTCTGGATCAACACCTTAGCATAGCAGGCTGAACTGGATGGACGTCTTGTCTTTTTTCGGCCTTACAAACTATGAAACTATGAATTTTGATCAACAATATCATTTATTTAGAGCTCTTCTTTATTATACTGTCTGCTTTGATTTATTAAGGAAGGTTTTGATTGTTTCGATAGATAGATAGTTGATAGTTATTCAAATGATCTGTTGTTAGTTAAGTACATAACATACATCAAAAATGTTATTGTTAAAGAATAAAAAAGCTCTGTATTTCTTATTTTATTGAACTAATTGAATTAAATTATTGAATTATGTTATAGCAGATACCGCAATGTACCTATCTGTACTTTCATAAGAAATATAAATAGCATAGTTTGCCAACAATTAGCATCACACTCAGGAATAACGTACACATTACAGTGCACGATAAGTGGTACACTAGTCTAAAAACAGAGTAGTGAGAGTTGTGTATTCATGTTGGAGAATACAGCAATCAAAACAGAACAACTTCAAGTAATACAGTAAATATGTAGAACATTAATTGACTTGATTAATTGACCATGCCCAAAGGTATTGGGAGCTTGTCACATATGATGTTCATGCTGAATGCTGTTTTTTGAAATGCTGACATGACTTTGGTAAATGAACAGCATTTATGTTACTTTGTAATAAGAAAATGACAATACTATATACTGTATGTTGAAACAATGTACAGTACCTAAAAACAGTTCCTGTAATGTACTGACAAAGGTGATGCCCAACACCTAGTTAATGACAAATATTTTATTCCTAGAATGTACGATTTAGCAGTTTGCAAAATAATTGACCCAGCTGGGCCTGTATTTACAAATACCTAGCATATTATATGTAGTAGTACTGACACTTTTCCCTTTTGTCCATATTAACATTGAACACCTTGGCACATTGTTAAAGAATAACTTGCTAAAAATAATACCAGATTTATGTCCAATTTAGATGGATCAACAATGTGCTAGTGTCTCTAAATTAAACAATTTGTAGATTGCCAAGGTAGGGGTATTACCATTTGACCTCCAATGCATTCCAAATACTATATAGTCTTCTTGGGGAAATGGGATTTCCAAACATAAGGTGGTAGAAACACATTCAAGAGCGTTGGGAATGAACAGCACTGTAGGGAAGCTTTCAAAAACCTATGTAGCATGTTGAATGAGCAAAGTACTATCAATTTGCCACCTCTTTAATAGCGATACGCTCCTTAATTATATTTGCGAAGAACAAAACAGTGGACATTCTTTGTGTGGGTCCTGTCCTCCATATGTTGCAGGTGCTACCAATTTACGACAAGAGTGGATGGTTATTAAAATCTCAGCATGTGACTCTCCCAGAGCTTGGAGAGAAAACTTTCACAACCCTAAGTTAATAATCAGATACAATAAAACAACTGTAAGTCGAATGTGATTAAAAATACACCTGCATTTTTTTTCTTTCATTTGTTCAGGTATGATGAGAAAGACACATGAGAATGTGGTATTGAGAGGACAGTGGTGTTTCCAGAGGAAAAACACAGTTCCGTATGCCAAGTATTCCATAGCTCAAAAGAAATTAAGACAATGGCTGTAGATGTTAAAGAGGTCTATGAAAATACCAGCATCTAATGGTTGCTATTGATAAAAATGAGTTTTTCAGTATATATCATTAGATATGATATATATGATAGACCCAATATAACAATAGATTTATGTACAACTTTTTAATTTATTCACTAATTTCCATAGTCTTTTATTTGGAACTAAAGATACCTGTACCAGTGATACTAAATTTACATTTCAGTCGTCTTTAGGTACAAAATGCATTCTGCCTTCGATCACTCCCATAAATGTTACCATACCCATTACAAATTTTATTTGAACAGTGACAAAAAAATTCAGTTAAAATTTATCACTGTTATTGTCTAAGTAACCTTGTATCCCCTGATCCATCCAAATAAAAATTATATTACAATGCAAAAAGATATCTATTGCCCATGCTGCTTAATACCGTGTCCACAAAACAATGCCTTAAGAGCCTAAAAAACAGCAGACATAATACTACTCCAGAGTACAATAAATATATTCTTATACAATTTAAAAATAAAACAATTATACAGAGTGCAAAAATGTGCCACCAAAAAATACCATATATTGTCCACATTATATTGCCATACAGTACCCACATAATTGTGTACTTGTAAGTCTAAATTAATTATAATGGTGCAACTGTAAGCCTAAATGAATCCATCATACAGTGCTCATATAATACCATTATAGCATGCACACAATATAATACTATACAGGTAAACATAGTAACATAGAACCCAAAATAGTTGCACCAAAGAAGTACCATACATTGTTCACATGATGCTGTCATATAGTACTCAAATAATAGTGCATTTGAAAGCTTAAATTAATCCAGCATACAGTGCTCCAATTTTTAACTATACAGTACACACAATATAATACTATACAGTTTAAACATAATTTAGTCATGTAGAGTCCAAAATAGGGCATCCACTAAAGCACTGTGCAGACCTGACATGTTACTGCCATTGGTAGCAAATGTGAACATACCATAGTGCCCATATTAATGTGTTGTTTATATAGTCTTCATAATATTAACATATAGGCTACTTAATTGTCGTGATTAGAGATGAGCGAGCAATAAAAGGTTCTAGTTTGATTAGAACCTCAAACTTTAGTGTGTTCGGTTTTAGGTTCTATTCAACTAGAACTCGAACCCCATTAAAGTCAATGGGAAAAGATGTTCTAGTTAAGTTTTATACCTATACAGGTGAGGAGAAGCTGCAATTACCATCCATAACAGTAAACTGGATACATGGAACAACTTAGGGCCACATGTATGAAAACAGTCTAGGTTTGAGACTTTCTTTGTTGCCCATAGCAACCAATCAGAGCACCCCTCTCATTTTTCCAGAGCACTATATGAAATTAAAGGGGCACTGATTGGTTGCTATGGGCAACAAAGGGAGTTTTAGACCTAGACAGTTTTCATACATGAGGCCCTTATTGAAGAAAATTTAGCTCTAAGAGTGACAGAGAAAAATTGAGAGGCTACAATGCTTCATTCCTTTCAATGGCTAACTGAAAGGATGAGAACAGTTTGCCCTTTTGACACATAAGAGATTTGGAGACGGTGTGTTATACAATTACTGAACCCCCAAAACTGCAAAAACTGAACTTTTGGGCTCTGACTATGATTTAGCAAATCCAAGCACTCCGTATGATATATATCTGTGAATATGAGAGTTAATCATTATGTAAGCCTGCAAATGTCGCCAAATAACATCTTCTGAGTGTGGGAAAGATGCAGCCAGCAATACTAAACTCCCTTACTATTACTATCTATGGAGAGGAAAATGCTATCTAACTCACTAAGAGCAGTCTATACAGTACAGAGAGTGAGCTGAAAATGGCATTCACAAGGCAATACAGTTAAATATATATAACATGGTCATGTGATTTTAGCAGCCAATGAGAGCCCTACACCTCAGTGATGTTGTTTTTGACACTGCTCTGCACTGACTGGATGGCCGCCAAAACTGCAGAAAGGTGATTGAATTGAAACTGAAAATGGCGTGTCGAACTAGAACTTAACTCGAACGAACAGTAAAATGTTCGGTTCGGTTCGAGTTATAAAAATTCGAGAAGTTCTACTAGAACTTAACTTTTCTAGAACAGTTCAATCAACACTAATAGTGATCCTAAGGTTTTATAATAATACTAACCACAACTATGTTTTACCAGTTATAGCATCCATATAAAATCAGCTCTAGTTCCTGTATAATGAAAGTGAAATTTTGTATATATATATATATATTATATATATATATATATATATATATATATATATATATATATAATTTCACTTTCATTATACAGGAACTATAGCTGGTTTTATATGGATTCTATAACTGGTAAAACATAGTTGTAGTAGTATATATGTATATACATATAGTTGGAACCAGAAGTTTACATACACTATGTAAAAAGACACATCTGCATGTTTTTTTCACTATCTGACAAGAAATAAGAATAAACCTTACCCATTTTAGGTTAATTAGAATAACCAAAATTATTTATATTTGCCAAATGACAGAATAATGAGAGAGAGAATTTTTAAGGCATATTTATTACTTTTTGCAAAGTCAAAAGTTTACATACATTTCACTAGTATTTGGTAGCATTGCCCTTAAACTGTATGACTTGTATCAAACACAGTGTCGGACTGGGGGGCCTGGGGCCCACAGAGTAGTTGATCTTGGGGGTCCACCCTAAAGCTACTGTACATGAAAATATTACCGGCCTCTCAGACATAAATGCGTTCATTTTACCACATAATAGAGTGTGAAAAACAGAACTGTAAAGTGTAGTACGCAATACCAAAGGAGTCACATATCTGTCTCACACGTCTGTCTATCTCACATGTCGGTTTGTCTCACACATTTGTCACAGTCTAACATATCATGGACACATAGCTACGTAGCTCCATCCATATCCCTCTGCACTCACCACCAGCCCACATACATTATCCACCTCCACGTTCCCCTTGGTCACACATCTCTCCACTTTCTAAAATAAACACCACTATAAACACCAGCAAAAAAGTAAAAGTGTTACTCCTATCACAGGGTCAGGGACAAGGGTGAACTCACTTTTACAATCAGGAGGAAGTGTACGCTGCAACTATACTAGCACTGGTATAACCTACAACACCGCAATATGGAGACCACATAGGGGTCAGACACCAGCTCAGGTCACATCACATTACAGTGAATACAGCACTGATCCAATAGAGAAGCAAAATAACCCCTAACATCAGAGACTCTCAGGAGACGTCTTATCTGATGAGTCCTTCTATTCTTTCATGAGTCATTCTTTTTCCCTTCTCTTTTCCATCCATTCCACACTGCCATGATGACTTGTGCCAGCCACCACTCATTCCTCCAGAATTTACACACAAATAACTTAGAATCCTCATTTTTCCAGCATCTTTTTACCTATACCCACCTCTGTATAAACTTCCCAGCGGTGGGAGAGCAGGTACAAGCCATATCTTAGAGGCACAGTCTACTAAGGGGTTGGAGGGTGGGGAGAGGTCTAACCCCCTGGAGATTATGCTACAGCTATTGGCTGCTCCCCGCAGATTCATATTACCAGGTAGGTAGTCAAGACCCTAGATAGGTAGGCAAATGGGCAAGGCCCCAGGTAGCTAGGTAGGTCCTATTTAGGTAGCTAGACCCCCGCTGGATAAGTGGGTATACTGGCCCCAGGTATGTTGGTTGGTAGGCTCAAGTAAGATAGATAAGTAGGCCATGGGTGGGTAGGTAAATAGCCCCCAGGTAGATAAGTAGGTAAGTTGATAGGCTCCAGTTAGGTTGGTGGGCCCCAGTTAGGTAGGATGGAGGTAGGTGTTGGCGAGTCCCAGTTAATTAGGCTGCAGGTAGGTAGTGGCTCCCAGTTAGGTAAGCTGTAGTTAGTTACAGCCCCAGTTACGTAAGCTACAGGTAGTTAGGGCCCCCTTTTAGGTAGGCTGTAGGTAGTTAGGGTCCTCTTTAAATAGTCTGCAGGTAGTGAGGGCCCCCTTTAGATAGTATGCAGGTAGTGAGGACCCCCTTTTGATAGTATGCAGGTAGTTAAGGCTCCCTTTAGATAGTATGCCGGTATTTAGGGCCCCCTTTAGGTAGTATGCAGGTAGTTAGGACTCTCTGTAGGTAGTATTCTGGTAGTTAGGGCCCCCTTTAGGTAGTATGTCGGTAGTTAGGGCCTCCTTTAGATAGTGTGCAGGCAGTTAGGGCCCCCTTTAGATAGGCTGCAGGCAGTTAGGGCCTTTAGGTAGTATGCAGGCAGTTAGAGCCTTCTTTAGGTAGTCTGCGGGCAGTTAGGGTCTCCATAAGGTAGTCTGCAGACAGTTAGGGCCATATTAATCATAATACTTTTTTTTTTTTTTTAAAACTCACCTTTCTCCCGCTCCTGAGTGTGAATGAATTAGTAGACTATTCTTATTCTACTGAAGAACCTAACATATTCCTTACTACTTGAATTGTCTTTATCATTGTCTTTGAATGATGACAATATTCTACTGTACTATAAAGATATTATTTTATAATGACATACTCTTTTACTCATTACTATTAAGTTTTTATACACATTTGTACACGCATTTACTGAACCATAGTTCAAGAGCCTGCATCGACTAACTAGCTATTTTATAGCAACCTGATATTTGAACAGATGCAGATAATAATAGTACCATTAACCCTAATTTAATTGTGAAATACATTAGTGATTCAGAGTACACAGTGCAGGTTTTATTTATTGTTTGCTTTAATGGTAAAGAAGCTACAGGTGTTAGGAAAGCAATTGGTATAATCCGTCTTCCATATGGAAAGGATTATTTGATTGTTACTTGCTAGTTGCTCAGGGTGAGTGAATCAGTATGTCTAGGAGTAGAGAACTGCTGTACAATGCATTGTATTGGACAATCTTAGTATCCGAGACTGCTAAATATAACTGTATAATCACTCATTCGTATTTGCAAATGTCTTTACTCTCTTTTGCGTCATGGTTGCTGACTTGGTATTTTCAGTCCATTTGCAAAGCCAAGAGGAATGCTTTCTGGAGAGGATCCAAGCTTGGAATCATCAGTATCTTATTGCAGGGTGTGAAGAAAGAAGTCTGGCTGCCATTGGGTGTTAGGCGTCCAGCTTTATTCTTGCAGTACACACTATATTTACAGCATTTTTAGGGTTTGTCAAGAGCTGCACATTTTATGTGTCCTCCACATATGGCATTTTCAAAGCTTTCACCTCCATAGCTTCTCCATCACATTCCCAACCATTTAGAGTTATATCCCCTGTTTCCTCTTATTTGTACTAGATTAATGAGAAAATGAACAGATAGATTCCAGTCAAAATAATGGATGGAGTAAAACAGTTGTGGAACTAATCTGTATGTTTCATTTATCTATTTGAAGGTGAGGAAAAAGTAAGTATTGCTGTCTTATTACGGGCACTTTTGTACCTCAATTTACTTATGCACGAACATTTTGCCCCTACAGTTTTTTTTTTTATTTTTTTTAAATTATGATTAGGGCCACGTGAATCTGTTCCTTTTTGGTTTGACACTGGTTTAACTGAACTTGTAAAGAAAATGTAGATTTGTGACTTCCAGAACCCATTTTTTGTTTACTTCATCCCTAGCCCAGTTCCTAATCCTATCGATAACATTAACCCTAGCTGTAAGTTGGAGCTAGGGTTTTGAGGACTTTTTAAGGTTAACTTACCTCTCTGCAGTGCCTCTGATTCTACCGACCCCATAGCTTCAATGTCATCTCAGCCTCTTGCAGCCTAAAGTGCCGTGGGACCAGAATTGCAGTTACATTGGAAGGGACATTGAAGCAATGCCACCGCTGGACCCCGGCGCTATAGTTCTATACACAGGTACAGATGTTTTTTGACGATTTAAGCCAAAATTTGAATTGGGCCTGAGATTCGGGTCGAATTTGACTTAGACTCAAATCTGTAGTGCAACACTAAGTTTGATAACATTTTCCTGAGTACATTTTATACATGTTTTGTGAAGTGTCTAGTTGATTATTTTAAAGATAACTAAGGCCGTGTTCACATGGCTTATTTTGGAGCGCATTTCATTTCGCCAAGTATTTCTTGGTGTACTGCGCTATAATTCGAGCGAAATGCGCCCCATAAGTACGGTAATCCATAGTTCTCATAGAGAATTATGGATTACGCCTCCTCTCCCCGGGCGTACAATACGATCGTATTATACGTGCGAGGAGATAAGTGACATGCGAGTAATGCATGTCTATGGGGCCGGCGGGCTGCCGGCCCAAATCATGTCACGGGAGTACGTGCCCATCAGCACGACTCCCGAACACCCGGCATAATTGCGGGCATACTGTACATCCCGCAATTAAGCCGTGTGAACATACCCTAAGAAATAGGCAATAAATAAATACAACTTCATATTTCCACCAACTTTCCAACTTGCTTTAGTTGTCCTTGAACCCTTCCTACTTAATTACTATATATCAATCTCAAAACAAAATGATAGAATTCAATATTTTTGGGGAATTTTTACTCATAAAATTCACTCTTTTATCTTCCTGTTTATGATCCATGATTTGGATGGTTGGTTTACGCTTAAGTCAATATTATCAGGGTTGATGACTACTGAGTTGCCTAAGCTTCATACCGTATACACACTTTCTTTAGTCCCTTATGTTGTGCATATTACACACTCAGGTCTTGTAGCAAGTGAATTTCTACCTTAAGGCATCATTTTACAGTTTATATAGTATCTCACAAAAGTGAGTACCCCACTCACATTTTTGTAAATGTTGTATTATATCTTTTCACGGGATAACAATGAAGATATGACACCTTGATACATTGTAAATTAGTCAGTAGTGATGAGCGATTACGTTGACTATCGTCATCGGGTCGATAGTCGATATCGGCAATTATCAAGACGATTTCCGATAGTCGATAATAGATTATCGCCGATGACCATTAAAGTCTATGGGAGAGGAACAACACCTTCATTCTTACACCCAAACAGGGCTAGAGAAGCTGGAATTAACATCCACAACAGTAAACTGGATACGTGCTACATCTTAGGCAACACACTTAGGTTATAAAAGTCACAGAAAAAAAGTCACAGACCATTCACTATTCCTGTCTTGTACCACAGCAATACCCTTCAACCGGCATGACCCACAAATTAAAAAGTGCCAGAAGGCAGTATTATTTGAACCATCATTTGACTTGAACTGGACATTGATTATCCATGTCCTGGGCCGCAGCATGAGCCCCGAACCTGCATGACTCTCAGATTAAAGAGTTCCGGAAAAAGGAGTCTTTCAGCCACCATTTTAGTTGAACTGGACATTAACTATACATGTCCTGTACCACAGCATGACCCTTAAACCTATCTAACCCACAGATTAAAAAAGTGCCGGAAAAAGGAGTCTTTTAACCACCATTTTAGTTGAACTGGACATTAACTATATCTGTCCTGGGTAACCTACATCTGTTCAAGTCTTCCTGTACCTCCCTTGTACAATTCAGAGGAATATTTGTATCAGCTATTTTGTACATGCAAGTTTTTTAGTAGTTTAATTCTAGAAAACACATTTTTAAAATAGGATGGAATCCCACCACGTCTTTGTTTCTCTTTTTTTTTAAATTGTATTAAATGGGTTGTCTCACTACAGGAATTGCTAGCTATTTTAAAGATCTTGCAAAAACAAGTCATTTTGCAATATGTGTCCATTAACAGTGTCCTACCTATTCCTGTTTTTGACAGCACCATCCCCCTTGAGCCACTTTTGACAATTGTGAAGAGCAAATGTCTGTTAAAAACAGATTTTTTACAATAGGACCTGTAGTCTAGCTGCAGTTCACATTAAAATGCCCCCAAAAATTCAAAACATGACCCTTGAGCCACTTTTGACAATTGTGAAGAACAAATGTCTGTTAGAAACCACATTTTTTAGAATAGGACCTGTAGTATAGCTGCATTTCACAGCAAAATGCCCCCAAAAATTCAAAACATGACCCTTGAGCCACTTTTGACAATTGTGAAGAACAAATGTCTGTTAGAAACAACATTTTTTAGAATAGAACCTGTAGTATTGCTGCATTTCAAAGCAGCATGACCCAAAAAATTATAAAAATGACTTCTCAGCCACTGTTAAAAATTGTGAGGGAGAAATGCCACTTAAAAGCCACATTTCTGTTCCAAATGACATTGATGATAGCTGTATCTCACAGCACCATGACCCTAAAAAATTATAAAAATGACTTCTCAGCCACTGTTAAAAATTGTGAGGGAGAAATGCCACTTAAAAGCCACATTTCTGTTCCAAAGGACCATGATTATAGCTGTATCTCACAACACCATGACCCAAAAAGTTATAAAAATGACTTCTCAGCCACTGTTAAAAATTGTGAGGGAGAAATGCCACTTAGAAGCCACATTTCTGTTCCAAAAGACCATGATTATAGCTGTATCTCACAGCACCATGACCCCAAAACCATTGACAATGCGAAAAATTCTAAAGATGAGGGGAGTAAATGGAATGGGTTTTGATAAAAACCTTGGTTTTCTTTTACAGTCTCCTCACAGCAAAACCACAAAATGAATTTTTGGGAATTGGAAAAAAAATTGCGAAAGGAAATTAATTTTAAAAAAAATTTTTTCAAGGGACCATTTTTTTTTGGAAGAGGAATGTGAAGAAACCCGGCAACTAAGGGTGACCCGGCAATTGGGGCCAAAACATCTCAAGACCCATGCCGGATCATTTTGATGAAAGCAAGCACCCCCACATTATTGGGAAAGGGATGGTATGTCGTAATGACCCCCCCACTTGCGAAGGTCCGCTAGATATGAGCTGGCTGCGGGGCAGGACAACACTCTATGGCGTGGCGGGGGCTGGGCCATTCACCATTTTGGATATCCAGAGTGATTGGGTCGGAAACATCCAAAACATTATGTTGAAAACCGAAAGTGTGTCCTATGATTTTAAGCGGGTCTCTGGTGTTGTTGGTCCCCTGCTTTTAATGCGTTGGGAGGTGTAAATAAAGATTGCCAGAGGCCCACCCATTAGGCTTCTGCCCCCTTTGTCTGCTGCTGCCGTACGGTATTGGCCTCTACTGCGTACGTCGCGACGTTGTTCCACCTGAATTTGAAAAACTGAAGCAAACAAAACAATTTTTCCCCATTTGTAAATCAAAAGGGTCCCCATTTCCTGCATTTTACTTCTATTTGGGGGGGTGGAGGAAAGGCTGATTTGTTTTTTTTTACCGGGGATCCGGAGGGGGGGCCCCCGTAATGTTGTTCATTTTTGGCCTTAATGTGAGGCATGTTGGGGAAATGGAGCATCCAAGCATCATGTGGATGGAGCCTTGATTTTCCAAGCCTTGGGTCAAGGGGCACTAGCAAACTGATTTTCCCTATTTTCCCTCCTCCCCCTCAAATTGTGCCAACCTTTTCCCAAGGCAGGGGACGGGGGTAACGTCAGTGTCGGGAATACCCCCCCTCCTCCATTTCCCTCGCACAGCTTCAACCCCCTGACTTCCCTCAGATGATGCATCTGAGAGCTATGCGCCCCCTTTGCACTACCCTGGACCCCGAACCCTGCCTAAATCAAGCCCGATAAAATTGTGAAACTGTCGGGCCTTGTGGATTTGCGGGAAAAAGGGCCCCGTGTCCGATCTGTGCCCTTTTTCCTCCTCCATCGCTGGCGGGACCTGATGTTTCAGAGTGTCCAACGATCATTCCAGAACTAAGTCCCCACACTGCTCATGTGAAAGGGCATTGTCCGAACTGCCATTTTGGTGGCTTCTTAAAAAACTGGAAAGGATGGTGCAGAGTCTTTCCCCTGTCTCCACTTAGTGGTCAACACCCCGGGGTCCGCCCCCGCTGCTTGTCGGGCCCATTTGTCCTTTGTTGCGTAATGGCATTGCGTGCTGCAAAAATCCTGGAGCATGGGAGGGTAATTCTACGTGTTGCCACTCAACAATGGACAGTTGACGGGAGGCCGATTGGAGTGCAACGCAGCCAGGGGAAAGAAGCAGGGTGCGAACACGGAAGTGCGAACTCAGCCTCAGCCTTTCCCCACAGGGATCCAACCCGGGGAACGCTTAGAAATTTTGGCGACAAGGTTATGCATGTGCCAGGGAAGGGATGTCTTTCACTTTCCGTTTTAGGGGCGGCCACAGATTTCGAAGTTATCGCACAACACGTTGCCTGGGGCAAAGGTTTTTGTCCCCGCCAGAGCTGGTTTTTGGTTGCGGAGAGCATCCACAGTTGACCTGTGTGTGGAAGGTCTCCAAGACCCAAATTATTTCAAACGGCCTGGTTTCTCTGGGCCCTGATGCCCCAAGGTCCTTGGGGAAAGAACCCCGCACCATCCAGGTTTTGAAAATCGGTTTTCGCCGAGCCTGGGCCCCCGTCACCCCCAGGAGAATCCCCCCCGCTCACCAGTGAGCTGTACAGAGATTTAGCGCCTTTGGGCCATGCTTATAGTCCATGTGTGTTGGGCAGATGACTTTTCCCCGGGCACGATGCAGACAACGCGCTAGATTTTTTTTGGTGACACGTGGTTTGGGAGGGGAGGGGACATTTTTTTGGCAAAGAAATGCCGCTCGCATTGGGATTGGGGGGAGGCAAGGCCATGTGTGGCGGAACCCCCAATTTTTGTCCCCCGACAGAAAGGCAACATTTTCCCAAAGGGCCCAAAAACCGGGGAATGCCGACCCTTTGGTTTTGGCTTTGGGATGGGTTTTGGGTTAAAGGTTTCTTCTGCTCCCAAAAATGGAAGACAGAAGGCTGGTGCTAAACCCGGGCCCCCGTCGGGATGCAGGTCGCAAATGGTGGAAGGAAAGGGGTTTGGATGGGGCTCTGGGGTGGGTGGTATGGGGCGGTGGAGGCTGAACGGAGGCGGATCCCTGTATGATTGAGGGGACATGGGCAGCGAGGAAGCTTGTGGTGGCGGAGGGGAGGGAAACGGGGACAGAAGGGTGTGACAGGGTTGGAAACCCAGCTCGGTGGGCCTTTTTTGGGAAGTGTTCCCTCCATTTCAACTCATGCATGCCGCATGTGACTAGACATGTTGGTGGTGGATAAAACCCAAGACTTGCCTTATGATGCGTTTACGGCAAAAGGGGGCATATACATCGCTGGGGGAAAACAGGGTGCTCAAAGAAGGCCCCGCTGAAGGTCCTGCCTTTTTTACGGCGATAAGGAGGAGTGGGGTTTCTGCTTTACCCGGGTGGCGGAATCATATCAGGGGGTTTCTGCGACCGCCCCCCTTCCCCTTTTTTAGGGGGGACCCGTATTGACACTACCCTCGTCTTCCCCCCTCGTCCAGTGATGAAAGGGGAGCAAATTTGCGGAAAAAAACCACGATATCCGCAATGCTGTCTCATACATCAACACAGGTGAATTGGTTGTCCGACATTCTATCCAGAAGCTGGGGGGCTACAAGCAAGAGGCACTGTAAGGGTTGCCGACCGCCCGGATTTTTTCCATTTACCGGTTCCTTCTCCCCCCCCCCTCATAGCATCAGTAACTGGGCTCAGAGCAGACAAAAACATCCTCTTTGGGCCCCTTGGGCTTTGGAAAGCCTTCTGAACCCCCAACCCCATTTTGTCATCAAAGAGGTCTTTGAAAAGTGATTACCCCAAAGGGGGGGTACACAATTGACATTTGGCTGCCTTCGCTTTATGTTGGACAGATGCGATATGGATGAGACATTTTTTGGGCCGTGACTGGAGTACGAGGAGGTAAGACTGCTGGATCAGGTTTCTTTTTCCCCTGAAGAACAGATTTGGCGACGCTGTTTGTTACTGGTTCACAGGGCCTGACCCGATGACAGGCCCACGGTCCGCAACTGCATCCGGGCATGGGTTGTCGCCACACAGGGGGAGCACCTTCTCTGTACCTCTACCCTCCATGTCCCACCACCCTCTTTGCTCGCTTCCACCTGCATTTCGTCCATGTTCAGAAAGATATAATTTTTTAAAAAGGTAGGAAAGGTTTTTGACAGTCTCTTATTTATCTCTGAAAGGACGGCAAATCACAGCTATTCTTAAATCCCTCTAATTTTACAGCCAACCAGGATTAGAAACTGAAATGTTTCTTGCGAATACCTGTGAAATGCCGTCTGGTGGAAGAACCGTAAGACAAAATCAACAGTGTTCTTCTTTCAGTCCCAGGGATTGGGAATTGATAGTTTTCAACAAAATATCATACAAGTTCGCTATCTGCGCCAAACTGAGATTCACTGAGCGCAATAAAACTATTCAGAAGTTACAAGGATGAGAAATTGGTTTTTTGCAGCAATGACAAACCCGGAGAACAGTTACTAGAGAATTTTTCTATCAGAATTGTCATACAGGGTGGCTATTTGAAAAAAAACTAGGGCCGCACAGTGCAATACAGCTATTTAAAAATTATACGGATAACAAATGGTTTTTTTTTTGCACCTATAAATACACCTGTGGGTGACAAAATTGCTGTTTTAAAATTTTAAAAATGCAAGGTGGCTTTTATGAACAAAATGGGCCGCTCCACAGTGAAAAAAACACCTATTTGAAATGTATACGGATAATAAAAGGTGTTCTTTGCACCTATAAATACACCTGCGGGGACTACAAAATTGCTGTATTAAATTTAAATGCAAGGTGGCTCTATGAACAAAACTGGGCCGCACCAAAGTGAAAAAAACACCTATTTGAAATTTATTTGGATAATTAAAGGCGTTTTTGCCCCTAAAAATACACCTGTGGTGACTACAAAATTGCTGTTTTTAAATTAAATGCAAGGTTGACTTATGAAGAAAACTGGGCCGCACCAAAGTGAAAAAAAACACCTATTTAAAATGTTACGGATAATAAAAGGCGTTTTTTGCACCTATAAATACACCTGGGGGTGACTACAAAATTGCTTTTATTTAAATTTAAATGCAAGGTGACTCTTTGAACAATACTGGGCCGCACCAAAGTGAAAAAAACACCTATTTGAAATGTATACGGATAATAAAAGGCTTTTTTGCACCTATAAATTATCCTGCGGTGACTACAAAAATTGCTGTATTCAAATTTAAGTGCAAGGTGGCTCTAGGGAACAAAACTGGGCCGCACCAAAGTGAAAAAAACACCTATTTGAAATGTATACAGATAATAAAAGGTGTTTTTTGCACTATAAATACACCTGCGGTGACTACAAAATTTGCTGTATTAAATTTAAATCAAGGTGGCTTATAAACCAATATGGGCCGCACCAAAGGGAAAAAAACACCTATTTGAAATATATACGGATAATGAAAGGGTTTATTGCCCTATTAAATAACACTGCGGTGACTACAAATTTACTGTTTTCAAAACTAAGTGCAAAGGTGGCTCTTTGAACAAAACTGGGGCGAACCAAAGTTAAAAATACACCTATTTGAAATGAAATACGGATAATAAAAGGCAATTTTTGACCTTTAAATACACCTGCGGTGACTACAAAGTTGCTTTATTAAATTTAAATGCAAGGGGCTCTATGAAAAAAAACTGGGCCGCACCAAAGGTATAGCGCTAGATGTTCCTTTTAAAATTCTCAGCTAAGAAAACTAAAAACTGCAAATCTCAAATCTCCCTTAAATTCTAATTTCACAGCTAAAAGCTTAGTTGTTGTGGGGTGTAACAAATAAACAGTTTGCTGGATGTTTTGAGAGAGTTTCAAGCACACTCTCTGCTCTTATGATACACAGACACACATGAGGTTTGAACGGAAGGGCTGTTCTTATGTAAAGAAGGTAGGGTGTTTTTCCCAGCAATCACAACTACACATCCCAGTCATGAGTTACACACCTAGCTCACCCTGCTCTATTCTCTAAGCTGATTTGTGGCGCCAAAATGAAAGGAAGCGCCGAAAAATGGCGCGATATTAATAGATTATGCGCAGATTTTAACCCTAATTATGCGGTGATCAAAAAATCCGATCCAACATAAAAACCGTGCTGATTTCAACTTTGTCGATAATAATCGCTCAACACTAGTAGTCAGTGTCCAGCTGGCATAACAGTATATATTTTGTGTGTCCTCAAAATAACTCAACAAACAGCCATCAATGTCTAAATAATTGGCAACAAAAGAGAGTACATCCCTAAGTTAAAATGGACAAATTGTGCCCAGAGTGTCAATATTTTGTGTGCCTACCATTATTTTACAGCATTGCCTTAACTCTCTTGGGCATGGAGTTCACTAGAGCTTTACAGGTTGCCACTGGAAACCTTGATGACATCACTGAGCTGTTGGATGTTAGAGACCTTGCATTCCTTCACTTTCTATTTCAGGATGCGTCACAGATGTTCAATAGGGTTAAGTTCTGGAGACATGTTTGACCAGATCAGCACCTTTATCATAATTTTCTTTAGCCAGGCAGTGGACGTCTTGGAGGTGTGTTTGGGGTTGTTATCATTTTGGAATACTACCCAGGGGCCCAGAAGGGAGGGGATGATGCTTTGATTCACTATGTCACAGTACATGTTGGCATTCATGGTTCCCTCAATGAACTGTAGCTCCCCATAGCTGGCAGCACTCATGCATCCCCAAACTATTACACTTGGTTCAAAGTATGGAACTCTTATAAGTGCACCGTTGGAGTAGCCTACTGACTATTGCCAGGATTGGAGGAAGCTCCAATCTAGTCATGAAGCTGTATGACTGCAGCGGCATGATAACAGGGGATTAAATCACTTGATTAAGTCACTGGGTCACACTAAGTTTTACGCTAACAACAGCCTTTGTCGTAGTGACATGGAGGGTAATGTATTGACATACAGAAATATGCTTATACATTATAGGTGTGATGTAAAATGCAATGGGATTTAAAAAAAATAAAATAACTGGTAATAAAAAAAGCCAGCAAAAAAAAAAAAAAATACAAATGATTAACATAAAACCATTTTATTTTGCATACATTATATAAACACAAACAAATTTCATGACTAATAACAGAAAGAACTAATTTTGCAAGTTTATTATTGTAATACATAATCAGTATACAAATAAAAAAGGCAAAATACAGTTTTTTTATGTTTATAGAGACTTTATAGGGTTTATAGAGAAACTTATAAATTTATCTATTTGTGCATGATTATATGATTATAAATAGAAGAAAAAACTTACCTTGTAAGCTCTCTCATCCCAGTGCCCTGGCTGACCGGGGGATTCCAGCTAATTACATCACCATTCACTCTTCACGTGACCCTGCAGCTATTCAGAGGTCGTAGTGATCACATGCTGAATATACCACTTGTGATCGCTATGGCTGTTATTGGTTGTAAGATCACATAAAGACCAAAAAATGAATTTACAGACAATCAAAAAGTCATATCCACCTCAAAAATGGTACAATTGAAAACCTCAACTCATTCTGCAAAAAACAAGCTGCTGAACAGCTCTGTAAAAAAGAAAATCAAAAAGTTATGGCTCTTAAACTATGGTCATGCAAAAACGTATTTTCTTTTTTAAAATAAAAGTATTTTTTTTGTGGAGAAGCGGTAAAACATAAAAAAAATCTAAATTTAATATTGCTATAATTGTATTGACCTGCTGACTAAAGGTAACATGACAATTATACTGTGCGGTGACCGCTGTAAAAAATAAAAATAAAAAACACTACCAGGATTGCTGTATTTTGTTCATCTTGCCTTCCAAAATCATTGATAAAAAGCAATCAAAGCGTCGAAGGAACCTCATAATGGTACCAATGAAAACATTAACGCATCCCACAAAAAACAAGCCCTTAATCAGCTCCATGTACAGAAAAATAAAAAAGTTATGGCTGTCAGACTATGATGACATGCAAACATAATTTTTTGGAAACACATTTCTATTGTGTAAAAGTAACAAAACATAAAAAACCTTATATTATCTTAATTGTACCAACCCACATACTAAAGATATCATGTAATTTATGCCGCGTGGCGAACGCTGTAGATATGAAAGCCAAAAAACAATGGCGGAACTGGTTTTTTTTTCCCATGGTTCAATGCTAAAAAAAAAATGTGAACCACCTATGTGCCCAAAATGCACAATACACCCCTAGATGAGATCTATGAGTGGTGTTGAATCCAAAATGGGGCAACTTCTAGAAGGTTTCACCTGTTCTGGTACATTGGAGGCTTTGTAAATGCGACACGACTCCCACCCAAATCTTCGTTCCAAAAGCTAAATAGCGCTCTCTCCCTTGTACGCCCTGCCATGTGCCCAAACAGCAGTTTACACCCACGTATAGAGTATTGACGAACTTGGAAGAAATTGCGTAACAAATTTGAAGGTGCTTTTTTTCCAGGATTCCTTGTGAAAAAAATTCATTTTTATAGCCTAACAAAAAAAACATTTGTAAAACACCTGTGGGGCCAATATATACAAATACACCCCCGAATTTAAAAAGGGGTGTGATTTTCAAAATTAGGTCTTTTCAGAAGTGTTTAGCACCTTACGGTGAATGCAAAGATGAAATGGCACCTAAAGAAAATCAAAATGAAAATGAGACTCCAATATCCAGTAGGTGCTCCTCCAATTCTGAGGGTTGTGTTTGAGCTAAATAGTACACTATGGCCACATGTGAAATATATATAAAAATGGGCAGAATCTGGGGAATCAGTATTTATTTGTGTTTCCCTAGTAACATTTAGCGTGTTCTAGTGAATAATGGATAGCATTTAAAAATCGGCAAAAAAGTGACATTTTGAAACTTCCCATTTGCTTTAATTTCTGTAAAATACATAGAGGGTAAATTAACTTCCTAAATGCTGTTTTGAATACTTTAAGGATGTAGTTTCTTAGATGAAGACATTTATAGGGTTATGTAACATAAAGGCCCCTCAAAGCCACATTAGAACTGAAGTGTTACCTAAAAACATCAATGTTACAAATTTTCTTGAAAATGTGAAAAATTACTACTAAATTTTTAAGCTCCCTATGTCGTAAAAAAAATAAAAAAGACATTTAAAAATTAATGCACCATAAAGTAGACATATGGTAGATGCTATAAACTATTTTGTGTGGTATAATTATCTGTCTTACACACAGAAATTTTGAAGTTTGAAAATGGAAAATTTTTCTAAATGTTTACGATATTTTGATATTTTCACAAATAAACAAAGATAGTTTAGATAGTATAAATTTATTACTAACTTAAAGCACGATGGGTGACATGTATGAACGGCCCCGCAGCACTTTGTAATGCACCTGAAATCGGGGGGAGGGAGGGATGGAGGCGTGATGCACTAGAACCATACGAAGCTACACAAAATACGGCAAATCCAGGCGCAATACTGCTATAACAGGTTGACCACTTTAAAAGTGCTTCATCTGAGCCAGAAGTATGATGTAGTAGCTAGAAAGCGCTAAATCTATGACCTGCAATAGAACAAGTTCATAGATTCAGGCACATTCTACACTACTAATGCGTGCAAAAAAAAATGGCGTCTTTGCACCAAAATACATACATGTCGCCCAATATGTCACGAGAAAACAAATTACACTGATAGGTAGAAAATAAGAAAAGATATAGACAAATGGTATGCATGGTATGGTTTTGTTTTTATGCTTAAAAGTGGATTCTAATTTGCATCCTTTCCAGTCAGCGCTTGGTGATCTTGATATTTTTTAAGTTTGGTTATTAGCCATAACCATACTTCAAAGCTTGTTTAGCCTTGTTTTTTCACATCACATTGATAGGTAAAAGTATCAGGAAGTTATTCCCACATAAAGTGACACATGTCAAAATTAAAAAAGGGAGATCAAAACTGGCTACGGCAGTTAAGGGTTACAGCACAATGTACCCACAAAAAAACAGTCTCTGAATTAAATAGATAGGTTAAAGAATTAAAAAGTAATTTCCACATAAATTGACAGATCAGATAAGAAAAATGGGACTCTGTCATAGAGCTTAAAACTGGCTGCATCCTGAAAGGGTTAAGGGGTGAATGTTACATGCGTTAATATTGTTTTTATAGCTCTAATTGCCAGCTCAAAAATGTCACTGTCTGTCACAGTATTACAAGCATGGCAGATGGCATGGGTCGATTATAGCTTAAGCTCATAGTCACAGTTTACCTAGTGACTTGCTATTGGCTATTTCATGTTTTATGTATATTTAAAGTAAAGGTTCATGCAATGTAGTAGAAACTCCCTGCACTTTCTAGAAAAACAGTCTACCAGACTTCATGTATTGTAGAATTCTAACCTTTAATATCCATGTCTTTCATTACATTCACTACATAGGTGCATGAACTGTACTGGCATCAGAGTGTAAGTCTACTTTGTTAGCTGTCAAAACAGCAGATTTATGAATTACACAGGGATTCTAATGAGCAGTCTGCCAAAAATAATGAGAAGGCCTGTCCCAGAAACAAAAGGGGGATTACAATGTTTTCACTCACCTTGAATTCCTCATTGACACAAGTGTTGCTTGCAGAGGATAACTTCTGTTTCCCTTCAGGGCTGTAAAAACTTTCCCACAATTTTTTTCCTAATAAATTGTTTTCATTTTAAATAAATATGTTAAAGCCAAGAGTCACCTGAAAAACTAATTACATAGCTGATTCTTTTTGTACCTGTACATTTTTAATGGTGTTCTACAATGTCGAACTATTCTTTTCTTTATCTTTTTCTTTTTTTTTTTATATTATTTTGACTCCAGTTTCTTTGATCCCAAAAATCAGCTTTGCTATAGAGACATGCCCATGTCATTTTTTGGCGCATCTTGGTCCAAAAAACTGTCATAGCCCTGTTCTATAGATGTTTGAACAGTCGTACGGCAAAACTTCTGCCAAGCTCAGCACATTTGAATGCGCCAAAGATATGCACCAAAGATATGCTATGCTAGCCTATGCAAAGTGTAGCACACGCCAGATTTATGAACCCACATACAACAGGTTCATACATACTATCACATTCTACACTGCTCTATCAGAGGCGTAACTTAAAGCTCTGGGGCCCCAGTGCAAAATCCATAAAAGGGCCCCCATCTACCATGTGCCATTTATAAGATTGGTATATCCTTATGTGGTAGAGGGGCATTTGGGCCCCCTAAGGCTCCAGGGCCCGGTGGCGACTGCTACCTCTGCACCTCCTATAGCTACGCCCCGTCCTCTATATTGATTTAGAACTGGTGTGTTGGCGTTTACAGTTGTAATGGACTTTTACAGTAAATCTCCACTATTACAAAGTTTCTATTACATTGCTACATTTCCCACAAGCTAGACAATGTGATCTAAAATATTTTGATACAGATCCTT
The DNA here is from genome assembly GCA_025379985.1 of Phyllomedusa bahiana. Taxonomy (NCBI): domain Eukaryota; kingdom Metazoa; phylum Chordata; class Amphibia; order Anura; family Hylidae; genus Phyllomedusa; species Phyllomedusa bahiana. Next base: position 253,128 of record JAODAL010000540.1, on the reverse strand, counting down.
ATTTTTAGCCTCCATTTCCTTAAATAGGGATGCACAAGGAAGGTCAGGGACTGCATTCCTCCACTGCCTAGTTTTTAAGGAAGAAATGAGCAAATCTATGAAAATTGGATTCACCATGTTCTTCATTGGGAATCCAATTTTCATAGATTTGCTCATTTCTTCCTTAAAAACTAGGCAGTGGAGGAATGCAGTCCCTGACCTTCCTTATCACAGAAGTATAACACTGTTGATGTAGACATTTGTAACTAACTACTACCTTAAAGGGGTTTTGCCACGAAGTGAGTTGCTTTCCTCTTATCTGGCTGAGATAACAAATCAGGAATGCTGCAGAGGGGAGAGGGAGAGGGCTGAACAGTGAGGAGCACAGAGGGAGAAGTAAGGGAGCGTCTGTAATGTTCACTCAAATAATAACAGTAAAACCAGTGGATTGTCTATACAGCCTAAAGCCTCATACACTGCACTTTCGCTATGGTCCCTTGGAAGCTCATTCATGTTCCCTGTCATCAGATAAGAAGTGCAGACAACGCAAGCACGACCAGATCAGCTAATAGGCTCCTGTTAGCTGGAGCTGCTCGTGTCAAATGCAAACTTTTAAGTAACTAAGGGCTTGTAAAGAAAGCTTTAGCTCTCAGAGGCTTCACTTTTTGTAATCACATATATTTAGAAAAGTGATTAAATACCCATTTTGGAGGATCCCACATCAACATTACATCATGGCAAAACCCCTTTAATGTGATGCAATGGTTTTGCCTTGCCTTGGGGTGTTGTATGTCTGATTATACTGTTTTTAGCATATATAAGCTATTTAATGATAATCTCTCAAAACTATATTTTAATCCTAGTGAATATATATATTTTTTTAATAGTGCAGATCAAACGTCAAGTAAACTAATTTAGGTTAACTAGCACAATATCTTGAACCTCACAAGTCCACCTTAAAAATCATAAATAAAACCTTTCAAGACGTTTATTAAATTGCTTTCTGGACATGGCTATATTGCGTCCACATGCAAGTTATCCCACTCTGCTTACTGACAGCTTCTCTCATTTCCTTTTTGCCTTTTAGCAGCCTGAATTTTTCACCAGCTTTCAGCAATTGGTTTTGTATCTGACCTGGAGTCTTATGCAGGCTGTATTTATGACCTCCTTATGTCTGCTGAGCTCACTTGTTAGCAACCTAAGTTTCCACCATAAGCCCTTTAAATAATACTCTGCTACTTGATTTAGGTGATTTGCCTTGTTTCCATACAGCAGATTTCATTTTCATGTATTCCTTAAAATATAACATTTCAATGGTCTAGATTATAAAGTGCATATTGTGAACTGGACAACAAACTTCTGTACATTAATGCCATATTCTGTCATTGCATGTTATTGGAGGTACTGTAAAGATTCAATGAAACAAAATAGGCAATAGGCTAAGAATTAAAGTCCTCTTACAAGCTGCAGTATTGCTACTAATGACGTGATTTGCCTCTTATTACATAATTGGGATGAACAAGATTCTCGACAATGATCTAAACAGGTTTAGAGCAAGTAACAAAGTGCAACATTTGTTGACCAAAGACAATCCCATAATGTGACTTAAGAGACGTCAATTTAAGAAAATGTTTAAATACCTGAGCCACAGAAAGCTAAATAAAATGGTATAAATGAATAGCATCCTAAAGTAGTCAAACTTCAAGTACATAAACAATGCAAGACAACAAAAGTATACAGCACAACAGTAGTCTTTGATGATATAATATGACTGTTTTAGTAACAAAAACATCAAGATAATCCTCAATGACGATTTTTTTTCTCCATCTGTATCAGTAATAATTTTTGCTATACTTCCCTTACCTCAAAAGTGAGGTGAATTCCTACCTTATAGAAGTCTATAAACCCATAAAATTCAGATGGAATTACAGTTATTTTCAATATACCAGTCCTACATATGTTGAGATCAGGATCAGTTGGGATAGATTCTTCATGGTGGTCAACTGACAAAACAGTGCATCTATAGGGTCACACATTTCTGTTAATGAGGAAAAGAAAATGACTGGTGAAAACAAGCTTCCATTATTAAGACCCTGACAAACAGCACCTCATTGAAGTTAGAGTCTACTTTAACTACTTAAGGGGACATGTATGAAAACTGTCTAGGTGTAAGACCAATTAGAGCACCTGTTTCATTTTTTCAGAGCACTATATGAAATGAAAGAGGATCTCTGACTGGTTGCTGTATTGGCAACAACAAACAAGTCTTAGACCTAGACAGTTTTCATACATATGGCTCTTTGTTCTTTCTTTTCATTTGTGCAATTCTTTTTTAATTTATATTAAATATTACTCTTACTTAGTCACTCTAAGTAAGAATAATTCTGAACTACTATTTTTCATGAACAGATTATAAATACATTCAATTTCCATACATATTCATAAAATAATGAAGTACAGTTTCTCTGTGCAAACATATTCCTTACATGTTGGAATAATTGGGTCGCGTCTAAAAAGATCTTAAAAAAAAAAAAATTCTATGACTTATACAATATTAACAGAAATAAATGGTAAAAAAGTTTAAAAAAAAAATTGATGTACTTTCCCACCGAGTACTAAGATATGACAATGAAATTCTTCACTGTGTTCTCACACAAAAGGCTGAATATTTACAACTCACGATTATTTACAGTCTCTTGCTGGTATTCTGACACTCATGGGTATGTTTCTAATTTAAACATTATTCCTAAAGTTGCCTTTATAGCAGATTTGTACGCTAAGCAGCCATATTAATCACACACCGACTGATACTGTAATTGAACAGTTTTTACGCAGATGATATTAATCAGATAAATATGGCATTCTCATGAGGAAGGCATTACATTAAAATATTAGAGTTATAATATGTTAATTTTATGCCGAGGATGTGACGGCAGATCTATGGTAACATGTAAATTTTCTAACCAGTTCTGCTGACAATTTACACGTCAACATAATTCTTAAGAATTTCTGCTTTCTATTTCTCGTTGACTTATATGATGATGCATAGCAACTGAAGGGGTTTTAAAATGCAATACTTTGACTAATGTAGTTCCGTAAATAGCCACACGACTGCTTCCTTTTCTGCTTTCTTACCTTCTTTTTCTATCACTGACTCAATCTTGTATTATCAATAACAATCACATCTATAGGTGTTAATGCGTCACTTATTCATACACCAATGTGCTTTCCTTGGGAAATAAGTTCTAACAAGCACTTAATATGTCTTACGCCAAACAGGTTTTTTTCCCCGCAGTTTAATAATAGGTTCAAGGTATTTTCTCTTCCATTTTCTTTCATATATTTTCCAAGTCTGCATTATTCGTCAAGGTAAAAGCATTTGTGTAAGTATTGCCTAGGTCGTTTATCAAGCATGTCACAAATGTAGAAGAAAACACTTCTCATTCCTTTTTTTTTTTTTATTAAAACCAGACACATAAAACATTTTTAAATATTTGGATTTTATATACCATATTCTCACACTTTGAACTATTTCTGATGCCAATCAACAGGTATTTATACTATGACTATAAGAATAGTAAATTTTTATACTTCATAAAAATGATAGAATATTTTTAAAACTGAATGAATAAAATAGTTTGTTTTATTCACATAGCTGTTTTCTGAATTTTTTTTAAACAAGTTTGAACATTTTATAACAAGTTTAGAATACACACATTGATATTTACAAGATTTTAAATCCTCAGTGTCTCAGTAGCATTAGTCTATGTTCCTCATCCTCAACCATATAAAGAGAGTTTGGACTTTCCTATCAGTTACCCAGATCAGAATCTTCCATGCTGGATATAGTTAATAAGAAGGAAAAGGTCTGAAACAAAATAATTACACAAAGGTGTTATTTGGCTTAGCAGTAGTAAGTAGAGGTGGGCTCTATGCTAGTTAATAAATAGAGTATGATAGGGAATGAAAGCATTTACTTAGATCTATACAAATGTAGAGGTCGAGAATGGTGGAGTTTATGTATGACTCTTATGTTGGCAATATATTGTGTCAATATTATTCAATGAAGACAAATTTATATACAAGTTTAAATGAGGCCTAAGGATGCGGTAAAGCTAACCTAATAAAGATGCAAAATAAGTTACATTTTCAGCAACTTATCAAACTATGTTTATCTGTTTTTAAATCTCACTGAAAAAGTTGAGATAATTTTCTCTAAACAATTTTTGGCTTTGCACATCCAAAAACTTTTTTGAAAAAAATGATCATAGGTGCACACTGATGTGGCAGCAATATACATACACATTCCAATATCAGTATTACAATATCAACTAAAGAAACTATCAAAAGGCACATAGGAATTTTTGAAAAAGCATTTCTGCTACCAAGGATACATGAACATTTTTTGAGGTTCTTAGTTCACATTTTTAATCAAAACTGCTTAAGCTCACCTCCCATTCTTCAAGGGGATCTCAAATACAGGTGGGTTCCTACACTAACGTTACCTCTCTTTAGGGTCTGTTCCTTCAGGGAGTGAAGGCACCAGCTACTATATAGCTAATATACATACACATTCCAATATCAGTAGCACACTATCAACTAAAGAAACTCTCAAAAGGCACATAGGAGATAACTTTCTGTGTCACAACATCGAAGCATGAGAGTCAGGAACAACAGTCTTATATCTACAATAAAAAAGGATTCTTATAGCTCATGTCACAGCAGGTAGTGGATTCTCTGTGTCAGCCATGATTTTAGGGATGGAACCATGTCGAGGAGCGGAGTCTAAGAAGTCCTCTAAAGTTCACCCTTTAAACCCTTATACATTAGTTCTGGACTTTGCTGCAGGTGTGGTACAGGAGGGACAGAGAGAGGTATGGTCAGCTCACAAGCAAAAGGTCAGAGTTCTATCATAAACAGGTCACAGGCAGAAGGATAGGGCAGGCCAGGTTCTGGAAGAAATCCAAAGGTCAAAACCAGAAAATCGAACACAGAATTTCACTCTAAACTCACCAAAAAACTGGCACAGGAGGAAGAAGGAGGTACACTTAAAAAAAACTAAGGTACCAGAGCATTCATTCTGGGAAAGCTGGGTTGCATGTTGTAGAAGAAGTCCCAATGATTTTATGCAATTTATGTTCTGTAATTAAAGAGATATGATTTTTCAATTTTGTTTTTTCCCGAGATAGATGGAAACACTGAGCACAAAAACATGGTTGCCGGATGCTGAAAGAAAGTAGATGGTTGGGGAACCCTTACACCTACCAAGTTTTATTTTTTTTATGCTCACTTCAGGGCCCAGAATATGACCATTTGGAAGTAGATAAGAGTTAACTTTGACTTTTTGTATTCAAAGTATAGGTTACTACCGGAGGTTTTACTTTGTCACAGAATATCCTTCATTCCCATATTCCTGTTGGCATAACATTTCACTTTATAATACCTGTAAAGGTTGCTTATCTTTAAATGACACATATCTGACTTGTAATCTAAAAAAGAAAGTTAGAGCCTGGCCAAGTGCCAGAAAAACAATTTGGCACTAAATGTGTCTTTGGCCAGTATATCTCAGTACATTTTAGATTGGTACAAGCCAACTAAATCAATAATACGTACTTAGTTGCCTATCAGTTAGCTTATTAGAATAACTATCACTTCAAAGAATAGGTAGTTAGATTGCTATTAGGAATTCTCAGCATGGGTTGTAAAAATGTTCACGTCTTTATCATGTCATAAAATTAAATACCTGTTATAAGATTTATCCACTTAGACGACATAAAAAGTGTTTCCTGTTTATTGCAAGTTTGGGTGATAGAATTATAAGGTTGCTAGATTAATACAATGGAGTTTTCTATAGATCCAATCTTCTGATTGTGAAAATTTACTTGAGAAACATATTGTAGTATCTATTCAGCTAACCCCAGTGAGAAACTAATAAAATTAAGTGGTGAAACATAAATGTTTTAATTTTAACACAAATGCTTCAAGCAACACTTATGTCCCCAGCTTGCACTGATCCATTTAGAGAGAAATTTACATTTTATTTCTCCAAAGCTATTAACATTAATATAAAGGTCAGAACAGGGAAGGCAACGTCTACAGTTAATATGCCAAGATACCGTGTCCTGATACCAGCAACTTATTCAACTTCCTCACTCACCAAGCCTGACAAGAATTTCTTATAATTCCCTTGTGGGGAAAATATTTAAGTCAATTATTTTACATGCCTTTGTCCAGTAAAAATTAAATTTCAAACAAAAGAAATAAAATATAAAAAGACCAACAAATTTATCCTACTTTAAAAAGGCTTATGTTTGCCAAAATGAAACTTATTATAAGTTATATTATTTAATTACCATGTGTCTGTTTATTCTGCTTTTCTTTTTATCTATTCAAGCTTTCTGCCAAGAGAAGAGAAAAAGTTTTACATTTTTTCTCAAATAGATAAGAATTGAATCCCATACATTTCTTCTGGAATATTAGATACAAATAGTATAGTTATGATACACAGTATCTCACAACTATGAGTACCCACTCAAATTCTTGACATCTTGTCATGGGACAACACTGAACATGTGACACTTTGATGTAATGTAAAGTGGGTCAGTGTAAGTTTGGGTATAAACATTTAAAAAAATTTGGTGTTTCCTTAAAAAAAACTCAACACTAGCCATCAATGTTTTAAATTGATGCCAACAAAAGGAGTAAAACCCCAAAGGGGAAAAGGGAAACTTTTTGCCCCCAAAATTTGACATTTTATCTCCATGGTGTTATGTAACTGGTTTGTATTACAAGGCCTCAGGATCAAAAAAAAAAAAGAATTGTTCCCTTTATTTAAAAGAGGGGCCTAGGCTATAAGAAGATTGACAAACCCCCGAAAATGTGGGTTTAGTGTTGCCAGCATTGCTGCAGAGGTTGAAGGGATGGAGGGTCAACCTGTCAGTGCTCAACCATATACCAAACACAGTATCAAATTGGTTTGCATGGCTGTCTTCCCAGAAAGAAGTCTCTTATAAAGATAATGCCAAAAAAAAGCCCCAAACAAATTAGCTGTTAGCTGTAGCAAGCAGGGCTAAGGACATGGGGTTACAGGAAAACCCTTTTTCCCGGGTCTGATGAGACCAAAATTTAAAAAAATTTTGGGTTAAAAAGGTGTCAAAAAATTTTTGTGGTTTGGGAAGGGGTACAAAAAACAAGAAAAGTTTGCCTACAGTTTTAAAAATGGTGGGAGGGAAATTCACTTTTATGAGATACTGTATATTCCTTTTATTGTTTGAGAGTCCTAAATCTTAAGGGGAGAATATTACATTTTCTTTGGCAATCATTAGAGATGGGCGAATTTCTCAAAAATTCGATTCAATCACTTTGCCGAATTTTCCGACATAAATAAATTCGGTCCGAATTACTTTGGCGCGAATCGCGTTAAAAAGCAGCTATTTCCAGGCTGCACAGAGCCTGAAGGGTGCTGTAGAACGTTGTGCCATGCTTAAATATGCAGAGGGAGCTTGGTTTGGTCTTCATACAATGTTGTGTTTTAGTATGACACGCAGATGACTGCCGCCGCTCTTAGAATTGCTTCACTAAAAAATTCCCTGTGCACTTAAGAGGGCAAAACTGACCAAAAAACTCAAGCGGGAATGTAGCCAGATAAAGTCATGCCAGCGAAAGCTGGAAAAAAAAAAGCTGAGAGCTCAGGTGGCAACATTAGTGGACAGAGTTTGGAGGTGACGGCGGCAGCCACAGCAGCAATGGGGTCGGCAGTGGCACAATGACATCTGGAGGTGGCAAAAACACAGGAAGCCACAGAGGGGCACAAGACTGAGAGGGGAGGTCACGGCGTCAGTAGTATGAGGTCAGGCAGTGGCACAATGACATTCTGGAGGCGGCAAAACAGTATTAGGCCACAGAGTGGCACAATGATACAGTGGGGAGGTCACGACAGCAGCAGCATGAGATCAGGCAGTGGCACAATGACATTCTGGAGGCGGCAAAACAGTATTAGGCCAAGAGGGGCACATTCACACAGTGCGGAGGTCACGGCGGCAGCATGCGGCATGAAAGAATTCGAGGCATTTTGGCCAAATGGACAATCCAAGGAGGACGGGGGCAAAGAACAGTAAATTTGGGGGCCCAAAACAGATTGGGCCACAATCACACAGTGTGGGGGTCAGCAGCAGCGCATGAGATCAGGCAGTGGCACAATGACTCTGGAGGGGGCCCAAAACGTTTGGGCCCACAAGTGGCACAATCACACAGTGTGGGGGGTCACGGGGGCAGCAGAATGAGATCAGGCAGTGGAAAAGCCTGGGGGCAAGGAGGTGGACAATACACAGTGTGGGGGTTTCACGGCGGCAGCAGTATGAGGTCAGGCAGTGGCACAATGACTTTCTGGAGGCGGCAAAACAGTATTAGGCCACAGAGTGGCACAATGATACAGTGTGGAGGTCACGACAGCAGCAGCATGAGATCAGGCAGTGGCACAATGACATTCTGGAGGCGGCAAAACAGTATTAGGCCACAGAGTGGCACAATGATACAGTGTGGAGGTCACAACAGCAGCAGCATGAGATCAGGCAGTGGCAACAGTGACATTCTGGAGGCGGCAAAACAGTATTAGGCCACAGAGTGGCACAATCACACAGTGTGGAGGTCACGGCGGCAGCAGTATGAGATCAGGCAGTGGCACAATGACATTCTGGGGCGGCTAAACAGTATTTAGCCCACAGTGGCACAATCACAGTGTGTGGAGGTCTCGACAGCAGCAGCATGAGATCAGGCAGTGGCACTATGACTTTCTGGAGGTGGCAAAACAGGAGGAAGCCACAGAGTGGCACAATGACTAAGAGCGGAGGTCACGGCGGCAGCAGCATGAGGTCAGGCAGTGGCACAATGACACAGTGTGGAGGACATGGCAGCAGCCACAGCAGCAGCATGAGGTCAGACAGTGGCACAATGACACAGTGTGGATGTCACGGCAACAGCAACAGCAGCAGCAGCAGGAGGTCATAGAGTGGCACACTGCCAGAGTGGTGAGGTGGGGGGCAATACCATTTCCTTGGTAAAGAGGTGGTAGGCAGATGGAGAAAATTCAGCAGATTTGTGGCATCAGGTGGGTGGCGGCATCAAGAATAGTGGCTGAGGCAGGTAGTTTTAAACCCAGACGACGCCTAAGGCTTTGGTGTGTGGAAATCCTGGCCGATCCACGCCTGATTCATCTTGACCAAAGGTCAGTCGTTCCACATTTCCCGGGGACAAGGGGGTTTCTCCTTGGGGTAACGTGGGCCCCCCGCCGCACTGAACACCCGCTCTGATGCCACACTACTGGCCGGGCAGGACAGCTTCTCCACTGCAAACTCGGCAAGTTGCGGCCACACATCCAGTTTGGCTGCCCAGTAGTCCAGCGGATTTTCTAACTGGGTGGGCAGAGTGCTGTCCAAGTAGCCACAACCTGTTGGTTCAGGGACTGCTCCAAAACCTGCTGGCTGCTGCTGGGCGACTGCTCTCCTCACTAGGCGGGTGAAGGAAGCTGCTCATCAGTGACTCCAGACTTAGGTTACTACTGATGGAGCTGGTACTGCTCCTACCCCCCACCTTCCCCCAGCAGCCGCGCCAGTAGTACGTGAGCGCTAAAGAACCCCCCCGGTCAGACCTGTCAGAGGAGGGAAGATGCCGCACATAGGCAGCAGCCACCTGATTACGGAGGATTTCCCTATAGTATTTGATTTGTTTTCCCTCTCAATAGCTGGAAAAAGGCTCCCATTTTGCCGGTAGCGAGGGCCCAAATGGGGTGGAGAGCCAGAAGTCATCCCTCTGCCGGATGCTGACTATTCGGCTGTCACTAGCCAGGCAAATAAGCATGCTGTGGGCCATCTGCACAAGTGACTCCGAGGGGCTCCCTGCCTCCATTTCCACTGTATACTGCCACAGTGCTTGGGGGTCATCTGCCTCGTCTTCCTCATCTCCATCCACCTCCTCCAGCTGCTCCTGCTCCTCCTCTCTTGTCACCTGGGTAGAAAAATCCACCATTTCACCAGACAATGTTTCTGCTCCAATGTCCTCCTCCTCCTCCTCCATTTCAGTCCCCCCCGGGACTCATGTGGCCACGAGATGTAGCCCGGCCACGTCTCCAAGTCCCCTGCCCAGACAGATTTTTCAGCATCTGTTCCAGGACATAAGCAGTGGAATGATGTTATTCCATCCCGTAGTCCTGGCGACTGACAAATAACGTCCCCTCCTCGAATGGCCTCAAAAAAGGGCAGGTGTCATGCATGAGCTGCCACTGGCTGACATCAAAGTTACACAGGGGAGTACTTCTGTCTCCCTGGATCATCAAAAAATCGTTAATGGCCTTTCTCTGTTCATACGTCGGTCCAACATGTGCAGGCTGGAATTCCAGCGGGTGGAAACATCACATATCAGAGTGTTTTGGGGGGAGGCCGTTCTGCCGCTGCAACTCGAGGAGGGTGTTCCTGGCTTTGTACGAATGGATAAAGTGCATGCACAGTTTCCTGGCCATTTTCAGAATGTTCTGAAGATGGGTGGAAGACTTCAGGAACCCTTTCACAACCAGATGAACACTTTGCGCCATGCAGGGCGCATGGACCACCCTTCTGGGTCCCAGAGCGGACACCATGTTCCTCCCATTGTCCGTCCCCATGGTTCCAAATTTGCAGTTGGCGCGGAGAAAGCCACACACCCGTTTTTTCTTGCTGCATGACGCGGAGCAGGTTCCTCCCCTGTGTGACTTCGTTCGCCGAGGCAAGCCAGGTGTAGAACTGCGTGACACCGCTGTGCCCTACACATGTGGTATGATGGAGCAGTACTTGGGGAGGCTGAGATGGTGGTGGTGGGGGAGGAGGAGGAGGCGGACATTTGCGCAGGTGCAGAAGTGTGAAAACGTGAAGTAGAAAGCTGCGTCTCCAGTCCAAATTGTTGGTGTGCCTGGGCTGGAAGCACATTCACCCAGGGGGCCCAATAAAGGACATGTCTGGCTCTGACCGTAGTTACAGCTTCAGACGTCCGCGCTGCCGTGCACCTTGGAAAAAACCCGATAAGTTTAAGGACTGACCCACCTTCTGTTCTAATATTTATGAAGTGTTTGGTACTGCCTTTGGAAAAAAGAAATATGGTTTGGAACCTCCATCTCGGCTCGGCACAAGCCATTAGTTCTCTGAAGGGTTTGCAGAGTCCCCCATTTGGAAAGGGAGGGACTGCAGTACCAAAAAATTGGACAGGAGCACGGCAGCTGCTGCACCTTAGGATGGTTGGACGCATACTGTTGTCTCTTTGCAATCGCCTCACTGAATGATTTGCTGGCGCCATGAGTAGCGGGGAGCAGGAGCATCTGGACCGGGAGATGATGTCAAAGAGAAACAGCTCCCTTCTGCAGAGGTGGTGGAACCTTGACGGCTGCAATGGCATGCAAGCCACTGGGCGCTGCTGCTGCTGTTGCTGCGGCCCGGGAGGATGGACCACCACAATCTGAAACCACGTTTCTCCCAGGCCACCGGATGGTGAGCTGCATGTGTTGACGCTGGGCCGTGGTGCCAACGTTAGCTCCCTGGCCCCGCTTCACTTTCTGCCCCCAGATTATCATAACCCATATCGGCCTCCGGTGTCTTAGCAAAGAAAATGCCACACCGGGCCCAGTATCGGATTTTACCACCAACGCTCCGCACTGAGTGACTACTGCCGCCGCTGCCTCGTGAGCCCCTGGGCCACTACTTTCTTTGACCTGCGAAGCATTTTTTTTCCCCGTGGCCGCTTAGCTCCCGACCCCACACTGCTGCTATCCTGCTGACTCACGGCCACACGACCCACTTGCTGGCTGCGCCGCTGCCTGACCTGCAAGCTGGACGCCCTCTTTCCTGACGATGATGAAGCCCTTGCCTCACCCGGCTCCCAAGTTTTCGGTCGGCTACATTTATCAATCTATTTATGTTTCAAACGTTCATGCTGTCCCCATCACCGGTCTTGGTATGCCGAGGTGACCTCTCACAACAAGACCTCCCATGCCACTCTCCACATCTAAACTTGCGCCTACTGCAAGAAGCAGCGATAGGCCCCATTTCTTCACTGCCAAGTAGCTGCTGACTGCCCTCCTCAAAAATTTTTCATCCTCGCTATATAGTGGCGCTGAGCCAGACTACATAGTAGATCTCTGGTGAGGGGAAACCCGGGTGGGACAGAGGGGGGGCTGAGGACAGGTGAGGGCCGCTGACCCGCTCCCGGGCCATGCCAACTAATTTGGGTTTTTCTGAGGTTCCCACCGACTCTTGGCTGGGGTTGTCAGATGTCATCTGGGAGGAAGAGGATACCTAGTCAACCAATCAAGAACCCCTTTGGGGTTTCTGAACAACACACGGCCGCTAGATGACAGCCTCAAACCCAGTGACCCCTGCTGCGACGTCCCCTTGCTGTGCTGCGACCGGTGCCTGTGTCAGGAAGGTTTGGGCCACTGCCACTCGCAGGTGCAGAGCCCGCCACCTCTCTGTCTGACATACTGTTTGTTCTAAAATGTACAGACACTGTTTGATGATGATATCTGTATATGATAAATATACACCCTGTTTTTGACAAATGAACCCAGTAAAAGCTTGGGTAACCCTTGGATATAAATTGCGCTCCCAACAATGGGGCAGGAAAAATTTACTTGTATGTGTCGTTTAAAAACACTGTGTTTTTACTAAATGTAAAAGCACAAACAGGCTTAATTAACCTTCGGACATGAATTAGGCTACAGGAAAAATGTATATACTTTTGCGTTGAAAAAGACGGTTTATTTTTTTTCAGCACATCAGCAAAACAACGCTTAATTAACCCCTGGAGTAAATTGCGCCAAAGAATTGAGCCGAAAAACTAGTAGCTTTGTAGCGTGTTTACAATTGCGTGTTTTCTATGCCACACAACAAGAGATACAGTTGTAATTAACCCTTTTTTTGTGAATTAGGTACAGGAAAATGTATATATTTTGGCGTTGAAAAAAACGGTTTATTTTTTTTCAGCACACCAGCAAAACAACGTTAATTAACCCCTGGATGTAAATTGCGCCAAAGAATTGAGACGCACAAAATTGTAGCTTTGTAGCGTGTTAACAATTGCGTGGTTTTCCCACGCACACAACAAGAGATACAGTTGTAATTACCTTTGCTTGTGAATTAGGTACAGGAAAAATTTATATATTTTGGCGTTGTAAAACACGGTTTCTTGGGGCCCGCACACCAGCAAAACAACGCTTAATTAACCCCTGGATGGAAATTGCGCCAAAGAATTGAGCCGCACAAAATAGTAGCTTTTTTGCGTGTTACAATTGCGTGTTTTCTACGCCACACAAGAGATCAGTTGTAATTAACCTTTGCTTGTGAATTAGGCTACAGGAAATATTATATATTTTGGCGTTGAAAAAAGAAGGTTTTTTTTGTCAGCACACTAGCAAAACAACGCTTAATTAACCCCTGGATGTAAAATTTCAAACCCAAAAAATTGAGCCCCCAAAATAGTAGCTTTGTAGCGGTTACAATTGCGTTTTCTAACCCACAAAAAGAGATACAGTTGTAATTAACCTTTTCTTGTGAATTAGGCTACAGGAAAAATTTATATATTTTGGCGTTGGGAAAAAAAAGGTTTATTTGGGTCAGCACACCAGCAAAACAACGCTTAATTAACAACTGGAGGTCAATAGCCCAATAGAATTGAGCAGCCAAAAATGAAGTGGTAATTGTATTGAAAAAACGCTGTTTCTTTAAATGTATACAACAGGAACTGGCTTAGATCCCACTTGGATATTGAATGTATATGCAGCTGCAGTGGACGCACACTGGATTTTCAGATCCAATACCCCAAAAAATTAGAAATAGAACATTAAGAGAACAGTCTCTGAGACAAGCAAGACACCCCATGAAATCGCTATATAAAAATCAATCCTTCAGTAAGAGCTTTCAGCCCTTGCAGCACCTTCCCTGATGAGCACAGTGAGAGGAGTGTGAGCTCCCGGCGTCGCGCCCGGGCTTATATAGTGCGGTGACGTACAAGAATCCCGCCGGTCTCTGATTGGCTTCATCTCTGCACATGTCATGCAGGCTATGCCCTTCTTTCCCCCCAGAGTGCTTTGCCCATGTAGCGCCATGTGCTCGCAGCCATTTTATAATCAAAAGCACACTTCGTTCACCTGAAGTACCCCAAAGTTCGACTTCGTTCCGAACCGAAGTTTTCCTGAAATTCTAAACGAATTCCACTTCGTTAGAATCAATTCGCCCATCTTTAGCAATCATCTTTGTCTTGGTATAGACTTGTTTAATGTAGTCTAAGGCAGGAATTGTTAGCTTTTTTTGTTCTTTGGACCCCAGGTGATAATCACAACCCCTGAGCCTGCTTACTAAAAGTTTGGACTTGTCATTAAAGCTAACCCATTTTATAAAATGTTAGCGATCAATGAAAGCAATTTATCTGCTTTCACTTGTTAAAGTGTACCTCCAGTTATGTGTGACTTTTTATTATTTTTTTTATTTGTAAAATGCCAAAAGGCGGGTGATTTCAACTTTTAATAGTTTTTAATTTTCTTTACTTTAAAAAGTTTCTTTTTTTTCTCACAGGAATATCAAGTCCCCCTAGGATACCTGATGACTAGGGGGCTTGATCAGTACAATCTGTCGCACTGCATAAACAATGCAATAGGGTGGACAAAGATGACAGTCCTACTTCTTCTTGCCTTGGGCAGGAAGTGTTAGAATCGCAGAGTTGGTGGCAATGGAAGCTCAGCCGCCATGTTAAACAATAGACACCTCGTAATCTCGCCGCTGAGAAGCCAATTGGAGTGAGAAATGGTGTGGCGTTTCAGTCGCCTCTTATCTCTGCTGTTAGCGGTGAGTGTCAGCTGTATCTAACAGCTGGCTACTGCTGCGTGTGAAGCAGTCTCAGTGAGTGAGCATACTACCTTAACACTGCCATGATGTACTAATATGTCATGGTGGGTTAAGAGGTTAAAGTACTTCTGTCTTGTCTTAAATTCTGAGCTATGTAAGAGCAAGATTTGATAGAGGTGGAGCCCAAGCATATGGTTTTATGTTGTTTGATTTATAATTTTCAGATAAAAAAAGAAACCCTGTACATGTTGTGAGGATTGAAATGTGAATATATCATTGGTGAAAATGTTCAGCTACACAGAGGCCTAAGTGGATAAGTGACCTATTGTCACCTTAAAGGGACTGTCTCACCAGGCAGTTTCACAGAGCCAAAAGCAGCTTTCATTCAAGCATCCTGTCTCTATCTGGTCAGGCTGTGGGTGATTAGCACATCAGCTCAGTGTTCAAAGGTCTGGTAATTACTCTGACATGAGAGCAGGAGATGTTTAGCTAAACTCCTGAGAAGCTTCAGAGCTAAAGTAAACAACAGTAATTAGTTGCCTATGTTTATTAGATCAGATAATTATATATTAAAGCTATCAGATGTTTATCTGCTATCAGATAAGACAAACAGCAGGGGAGAGCAAAGCAGAGCAGGTTGGTAACCTAGAGAAACCTGTGTGCACTCAGAACTGAAAAAAAATCATTTTCATCTCCTTAATAAAGAAAAAAATAACAAAGCAATCTGTTTGGAAACCCATCTCTTTTGGTTGTTATGGGCAACAAAGAAAGACTTACACCTAGACAGTTTTCATACATGAGGCCCTAAGACAATCTGATGCTTGGTCAATCTGAATATGTGTTTTGGGGTGATAAGGAGAAGACAGTAATCAAGCAAGGATTTCTTAAATCTATGTCAGAGGCCTTCATATCGCCAGTGCAGTCCGAAAAGCTGTACCAGGGCCCAGAAGAATGATGGGGCCAGCTCTGGCCACAATAAATTGAAAAACAAGCTTCCTGCATTCAAACTTTAAAAATCTGCAATGTAATCTTCCACTTTGATATTTCCATGTTGAATTTGTTATCTGCTGAAGAGAACCGGTTTAGAACAAATGGATGTAAGAGAGTGTAGTCCCTGCTTGAGACTTCCTTCTCCATTAACCAGAGTATCCTTCTGGACCCAGCTAATTAATGCATATCAAATATGGCCTTATAATTCCTTCTGTAGAATTGTGAGCAGCTTATTGTCAGGGAAATACTTAGATTGATGTTGTCGAGAGCCAGACAGCCACTTAATAGTCATTATTCATTTTATGTGTTAGAATGTTATTGTTTCTTTGTGGGTATGTCAGAAAAAGGGATGCCCACATATTGTTCTTGCACAAGGGCCTTCAGTTGTCTGTGTCCATCCCCAGCATTATCCTAAGAGCTGGGAGGTCTTATATACATGACGGAGTCACAGTTACAACACATCCATTACTTCCCTGAAATCTCATTTGCATGCAGAAGGTGGTGAGTTGTCTAAGCATGCTACTAATACCTTTGTCTTACATGTTTATGATGAGGCTGGAAGAGCTGATGGATGGGGAAGAATTGGATCTTCAGACAGAATCTGCTCAGTAGGCCTTTAGTCTGTTTATTTTTATCATATGAGAGGTGATGGCACTTTCTATGGGTTGCACAGTGTTCAATGAAATTTCATTTACCTGCATATATACATAAATAATTGAAATATTCCCCTCAAGAAAAAAAATACTAAAATTGTATTTAAACATATTGCAGTAGTTTTATTTTTTAGACTATGATGATTTATAATAAAATGCAAAATAACAAGACTGTTTATTGCTATTATTATGTGTTAAACAACAACAACAACAACAATAATAATAATAATAATAATAATAATTACAACAGCAACATTGATTTATAATATGCATTATTATTGTTTAGAATTTTGACACCCAATCACTTATATATACCTTTTCCATCTCCTCAAGTCTTCCTTTCCTTCAATATCTGAATAGTCTTGGTAACTCTGATACCTGTTGGTTTAATCCAGACGTTTCTGCTTCTTGGATTGTAAAATGAAAAAAGAGGGGGGGAAGAAGGAGTGCTTGATCCTTATAGATGCCAGTTAAAATTAATTGAAAAAAGCTTTTAACGACCCAAGTGGCAGACCAAATGTACCTCAAACCTGTGGCCCCATTCCTCTGCTAAACACTAAGGTCACTGCAAAGTTGCAGATTTATGCGGAAGGTTTGGATGATGGAAAACGAGACAAAAGCATTTGGATTTTATTATTCCATTTACTTTGACCCTAACCCATAAAGGGTTTGGAGAGCCTGTTTTATGTATTCAGCTGGTTGCCACACTGACAGCCATTTGGAGGCATTTAAATAAGTCACCCTAACCGACAGCTGTATCACCATATGAAATACAGGTTACATGAAATGATAAGTCACATGCAGGTGTACCAACTGGAATGTCAATTCATTTTGGTGAATATCTTCCAGATTTGTGCTTTGTGGGCAGTGAAATGTTTTTTTTTTTTAAATTCCTACAGAGAAAGTCTATTCAAAGTCAAAATAACAAAAAATGGTCAGGTTAGTCGTCATTTTAGAACATTTTGTATCATCTTGTAATTTTATCAGTTTTTGTGAAAATGGGCACCAACAAAGTAATAGTAAAACTATACATTCACCAGTTACCTCTGATTACAGGATTCTTCATGTTTATCACACCTATCTTTCAGATGAATGGGACAAAAAAACAGTATTGCTTGTCACCTTGTTGTTAACTGCAAAATAAATGCAATAAAGTTCAATAAACAAGTTCTTATGTTACAACTCACCCCGAGCACTTTAAAAATACATTCTCTGAAACAGAAGGCACATGGTTAGTGTGCAAAAATAGAGCATTCATTTCACGGTAATGCAGATGACTTATAACTTCATTCTCTCACAGTCTGAACAGGTAACTGACACAATCATAAACAGTCCCTGTTTTCACCCTCCTTAAAAGCAAGGCTGAGTACAAAGGGCAACATGTATGAACGTTGCCGCTGACAGGTCAGTTCTAAATATCTTTAAGGTGGTGTAGAATGAGCCAGAATGTATGAACCTGTTCTTCTGCAGGTCAACATAAGTGCATTGTGTTCCAATACGAAGTCAGGCCCTCGGCACCACCTTTTAACTTGGCTTGCTTTTAACTGTTCTGCGCCTAAAATTGGCATCAAAGAATCATAAATGTGTCTAATTCTATGAATGTGGTGTGACGCCCCCAAATCTTTGGCACATTAAAAAGTGTTTTTGGTGCATTACAAACGGACTTATCTCCAAAGTTTGGAGTGCACCTGTTCATACATTCTTTTTGGCTTAAAGCACACCAGAAAACTGCCACAGCACCACTCATACATGTTGCCCAAAATTACTATTATACATATATGTATGAATTAATCATGAAAAGTTGGTGTATTGTCAGTTCCAGAAATAAGTGCATTAGTATGCTTGATTCACTGGCTTCCATATTTGCCAATCAATAGACAATGAGAAAACTGGTCTGACTAGTATGCTCTAAAACTGTACATCATTAGGGTTTGTCCACACAACATGGTTAATTGGTCGGATTTTCAGACAGTTTTAATGCAGATTTGGAAACCGTCTGAAAGCCGACAAGAAACCATCCCCACAGAGTTTAAAAGAAAATCTGTTTAGCAGTCTACACTGAACGGATTTTCAGCTGGAGGGCTTTTCAGCCACCGCTGTTCCGAAAATCTTAGAGCATGCACAATCTTTGGGTGGAAGGTGTGCACTTTAATGGTTATGGGAGGCTGAATCCAATGATAAAATAACGGCCAGATTCTTAAACAGAATCCGACCGGAATTTTAAATATGCTGTAAGGACGTACCCTTATAGTTGACAAATCATGAACTCATTCAAATTAGTCAAAACAATTCACAAATCTTTAGTCAAATAATCCTAAACATGTTCTCAGGCACTGTGGGTGCTTGGTTTCCACTTCAGGGCCTTATAGACTTCCCTGTGGACTTGACTAAAATAACTGGAACTGTACTTGTCAAAGTGCATTAAAACAAATTTTCAGCCAATAACAACAGGCTGATAATAACACATCAGAATGAACACATTATAAACACAATTAAAAAGTAAAGGATTTCAAATAGCAAAGTATAGGAATAGATAACATCCATGATTCTGCAGGCTTTCTAGTGATAACTACTAAGGAAACCGAAGCAGTAGTAGTCAACAAACACCACAAAAGTGGTGGGATATAAAGCAGAACAAGCGTACTGTAAAATGTTCTTAGTGAACTGATGATGTGTGAGAGCTACCTGCTGGCAATCTGCTTCTTACAATCCTATAGTAATTCATTATCCATCCCGGCAGCCTGGAGCTGAGGTGTACTGTCTGTATGGATATAACTACTCAAATATTTCCTCAAATAATAGCAATCAGCTAAATGGACCATCTTAGATTTTCTTAATTTAATTACCTCAACAATATCACAATTCTAACACATTTTATCTTCATTACAATTGTCTTTATGATGCTATAAGATGCTACTTTTATATTTTTTTCTGGACAAAAGGTCACAAAGATTTTCTTATCATTCTGTATGAGCAGGTCTACAGCTATTCTGGTAATCTTGGATTGTGGTTTGTTTAAAATTCTTTATGAGCACACTTCAATCTTTCATCATCTCTGGAAGATGCTTAACCATATGCTTATTCCAAGGTGACTTGTGGCTATGTGATCTCAGTAGCTCCATTGGATGACATTTTAGCGTAGGCGCAGGCAGTCTGGTCTTCTCAGTTGTTAGGTAGGTAAAACTGATGCTAAAGCATGATTACATCTTAAAGTTAGAAACACACTTTATCGCCTGACAGAACAAAGCATTGGTCATGCAAATAGATAATATAATCACAGAAAAAATTTCCCCAATAAAACTTATATTTTATTTCAAACATTAAAAATGATAACCACAAATGTATACACCTGAAATACACCAAGAAGATAAATATAAAATACACAAGGAGGAACAATGAGTGTTTACTAACGGTACTGTTGTCATCATGCATAGGACAATCAGAAGATGAAGAGTGTAATCCTCATCCTACAAAATCCCTATACCTGTTCCCTATCAAATTGTGGTGTCATCGCCCAAACAAGGACAGCCCACTCAAAATGACTGTACTTTAAGGCCCCTAGTATCACCATTAGTGTATGTCCACACAGCGTGTTCAATAAGTTTTTGGATACATTTTCGATCCGAAAAAGGCATTCAGAAGCGCTGTGTAAAACTCATCCAAACGGATCAAGAATTGACATATTAATTGTTTGAATGGATCCAAAAGATGCATCAGAAAGATGCATGTAAAACACGTATCATCTGAACGCCGTGCGTGTTTTACATTGGAAACAATGTAAATCACACTGCAAATTGCTAGATGCGTGTTTGGGTCAATTTAAGGTCCGAAACATGGATCCAAACACGCATCTTAAAACATATCCAAAAACGTATTGAACACGCTGTGTGAACATACCCTTACTCAGGGGCGTAACTAGAGGAGCCAGGGCCCCATAGCAAACTTTTGGATAGGGCCCCCTCCCCCTCCCTGACTATTATTATTATTATTATTATTATTATTATTATTATTAATAATATAATGACCATATAGTGGTATATACCAGTGTACACTGGCTCTGCAGACTGTATATTACCTCCATACAGTAACCATGGAGGGGTAGACTGCTAGACACCAATGTACACAGGCTCTGCAGACTGTATATAACCTCCATACCGTGACCCTATAGTGGTAGACACCAGTGTACACAGGCTCTGCAGACTGAATATTACGTCTATACAATGACCATATAGTAGTAGACACCAGTATACACAGGCCCTGCAGACTGTATATTACCTCCATACAGTGACCATATAGTGGTAGATAGCAGTGTACACAGGCTCTGCAGACTGTATATTACCTCCATACAGTGACCATATAGTGGTA
This sequence comes from Phyllomedusa bahiana, assembly GCA_025379985.1. Lineage (NCBI taxonomy): Eukaryota > Metazoa > Chordata > Amphibia > Anura > Hylidae > Phyllomedusa > Phyllomedusa bahiana. Next base: position 232,283 of record JAODAL010000540.1, on the reverse strand, counting down.
GATAGCAGTGTACACAGGATCTGCAGACATATAAGTGATTATAGTGCAGTTACATCTTGTGACTCACAGGTGACGTTTCTCTGACCAGTCGTTGACTTTCTCTTTTGTTCTGCATCCGGTCCAGTCCGCCATCACGATGACATCTCCCGACCACTTGTCCCTGCAGATTTAGACACAAATATCTTAGAATCCTGACTTTTCCAGCACCTGCCCCCCAGGCTATATGGGATGCATTTAGGCAGGCAGGGTTTAGATAGGATATATGGGGCCCCAAATAGGGGGGGCTATAGGAAGGCATATGGGGGGCTATAGGCAGGCATATGGGGGTATAGGCAGACATATGGGGGGTATAGGCAGGCATATGGGGGATATAGGCAGGCATATGGGGGCTATAGGCAGGCATATGGGGGTATAGGCAGGCATATGGGGGTATAGGCAGGCATATGGTGGCTATAGGCAGGCATATGGGTGGGTATAGGCAGGCATATGGGGGGTATAGGTAGGCATATGGGGGGCTATGCATATGGGGGTATAGGCAGGCATATGGGGGGTATAGGGCATGGCATTATGGGGGTATAGGTAGGCATATGGGGGGCAATAGGTAGGTATATGGGGGGCTATAGGTAGGCATATGGGGGCTATAGGCAGGCATATGGGGGGCTATAGGCAGGCATATGGGGGCTATAGGCAGGCATATGGGAGCTATAGGCAGGCATATGGGGGGCTATAGGCAGGCATATGGGGGGCTATAGGCAGGCATATGGGGTAGGTAAAATAAGAAAGCCCTTACTTACCTCGGTCCACGCTCCCCCAATGCGCCGCTCGCTCCGGTCTGCTGCTCTCCCTGCAGCCTCTGCGCTCAGCGCGGGCGGCGCGGTGATGTGACGTCACCGCGCGCGCCCACGTGACCACAGAGCGCCGGCAGGGGAAGTAGCAGAGCGGAGCGATCGGCGCTCCGTCCTGCTACTACCGAGCAGCGCTGCCTCTGAACGCTCGGGCCGGGGGGCCCGGGCGTTCAGAGGGAGTATGCGGCGGGCCCCGCAGCTCCCCGCCCGCCGCAGTGAACTGTTAAGTTCACTGCCGGCGGGCCCAGGAGCGGCATTACCGGGGTAGCGGACGCGGTAGCAGCTGCCCCGGGGCCCCCCTAAGCGCAGGGGCCCCGTAGCAACTGCTACCCCTGCTACCCCGGTAGTTACGCCACTGCCCTTACTGAATAAAGTCTATATGTCACCAGACAAACAACCAGACTGGAAGAAAAAGTATAATTATCCCCCCTCTTCCCAAAAAAAAAAGAAAGGCCTAGAGGCAGAACTCCCCTACGCGTTTCCCCCACATTTTAGCTGGGTTTTAGCAGAGGAACAATGGCTCCTAATCGCTCAAAGATAACCCACGATAAGGGGCGCCCATGAGGTCCAGGTTACTCTTCATCTTCTGATTGTCCTACACTCAGTACCGTGAGTAAACATTCAGGTATTTTATCTTTTTGTTGTATTTCGGGTGTATAAGTTTGTGGTTATCGTAAAGGGGCTATTTTTAATGTTTGAAATAAAGTATAACTTTTATTTGGAATATTTTTTCTGTGATTTTGTTGGTACCATGAAATTTTGTATTTTTGGTCAGTAAATACCTAATATGCCCAAACGTCCTGTGGCAATTAGCAGGATCTTTCAATTTATGTACATATGTAAAAATAATTTATGCATGTTGTCTACTCCCTCATGTTGATTAATTTGTATAATGATGCTATATAATTTATTTTGCTTTCCCTACCACTTGGGTACAAAACTACAAAGCCACACTTACAGCTCAATGGCTGGTGGATACACTGAATCCCAGCAGCAGGCGTCTCTGGCCCTTGTGCTGCATGGGAAAAGATAGCAGGTGCCGTTAATTAATGAGCAAATGCTGTAGGTGCTAGTTCACACCAGCATGCAAAAAGCCACAGTATAATACATGGGGAGACTGCAAAAATGCAACAATACCGATGAGAATTGCATATAGATAAAGCAATACAAAGGGTAACGCCATTCATACAGTTACACCATGCTGGGTTTCAGCTTATATCACCCACAAAAAAAATTGTGGGCAAGCTGCCCAGCACTTAGAAGGTGCATTGCACAAAATACTTGTACCCTAAGCTCCCCAGTAGTTTAGGGCAAAGAGATAACATGCTGGGAAAAATATCAAAAATATGAGGTATTAGTTGATACAGTAGCTACAGTTCGCAAGCTTGCAAGCCAACGGCAAGGCTCCTCATTTCTTGCGAGTCCCTACACTATCAAAAAACAAAACCACAGAAAAATGGGACATAAATCACCACAAAACTACAAAGCCACACTTACAGCTCAATGGCTGGTGGATACACTGAATCCCAGCAGCAGGCGTCTCTTGGGTATAAGAGTTTTAATAATTTCCTGGGTAGTATAGAGAAGTATTACAAATTTGGTAGCAGAGGTAATCTATAGTTTGACAAATAGTAAACAAGAAGGACTTTCTATGCTCACCAATATGTGCCTACAGTGTTTGTACTCAAGTAGTATTCATCTGATTCAGGAAGTTTTTTCGACAAACTGATATACCACAGTCTGTAGAAAAGGTTCAGGAGGATTCAGGAAACAATACTTTTCCATACATCAGGGGTGGACATACAATTGGTGCAACTTGTGCAGCTGCACAGGGGCCTAGTAGGTGAGGAGTCCCTTTCACATTAAAAGGAGCTTTATGTTGACTATGCCTTGGCAAATTTATATAAAAGCTTAACATTGTTGGTAGGTTGTTAGAAAGACATAACAAGATGCACTATGATGATATCAGATAATAAAGTGTCCATATACTGTGCTTGCATGGGGTCCCACAGCTGTATGCGTCTGTAACTGAAAAAAAAAAAAAAACATAATAATTTAACAATGTTTATGCCATTAGTTAAGGTAAGCAATTTTTACTCATTTTAGAAAACAAAAATGACAGAAAACGTAAAAAAAAAATACATGAATATCATATGACCACTAGGAATGAAACTTAAAAATTGCCTAGCAGACATGGAATATTGAATATAGAGGAACAGAAGTTGCCAGGGAATTTTCCCTGAGGCCTTCTAAAGCAATAAACAGATCATTTAATTAAAATCTAGACTTTTTCTCAACGTTCTGTCAAAATTGAGCCTATGTGAAGTAATTTTTTTTTCTGATTATATTAAGTAATAACTGGTAATATGACACTACTGTAATTTATAAAATTCACACATAGCAGTCCTGTGCTACAAATACTCCATTATGCACTTACAGGTGCCCAAATGCACCTGCTGTAATAGGAAAGTATATGTTGTTACCATTATGGAGACTTATTCAGGTGTACAAAAGTTGATCCTGTTGTTTTGGAAAGGTAAACTTTTTTCCTGAATCAAGAAGTATTTTCAGGGAAAAATAAAAGGTCAGCTCCAGGGAGTATAGCAGGAAGTCTGAAAGTGACAATCAATTAATAGATCTGCAAACCAACAGAAGTTGGAGCATTTTTTTTTTATCAACTAACAATCATAATCAGTAAGCTTTGGCCGCAGGTGATTAATCCCTTAGCTGCAGGGCCGCCAACAGAAATTTCAGGGCCCCATACAGCTGAACCACCTGGGCCCCCCCGTAAACCCCACCCCCAGCAACCCGATCGCCTCGACCCCAGCAAAATAAAACTGCTTCTAGGATATAACTGCGCCCATTTTAACACATAATATAGTAGGCAAAAAAGAACTTTATTGTGTAGTACTATACCAAGTGAGTCACATATCTGTCTCACATATCTGTCAATCTAGCATATCAGAGACACAGGGCTAAATAGTTCCATCCATATCCCCCTCCACCCATATACAATATCCCCCTCCACCCACAGACAATTTCCCCTCCACGTTTCCCTTGGTCACGCACCTCACCACCTTCTAAAATAAACACCAGCAAGAAAGGAAAAGTGTAACTCCTATCACAGGGTCAGGTGTTCTCTCTTTTACAATCAGGGACAAGTGTACGCTGCCAATATACTAATGCCAATATAACCTACAACACTGCCATATGGAGACCACATAGAGGTCAGACACCAGCTCATGTCACATTACAGTGGATACAGCACTGATCCAATATAGAAGTAAAATAACCCCTGAAATCAGGGACTCCCAAGGACGTCCTATCTGATGAGTCGTTCTCTTCTCTTGAGTCGTTCTTTTTCCCTTCTCTTCTGCATCCGTTCCACACCGCCATGAGGACTTCTCCCGGCCACCACTCATCCCTGCAGAAATTACACACAAATATCTTGAATCCTCAATTTTTCCAGCACCTCTTTATCTATTACACCTCTGAAACAAACCTCCCAGGGGTGGGAGAGCAGGTACAAGCCATAAACTTAGAGGTACATTCTCCCAAGGGGTTTGGATAATGCTACAGCTATGGGCTGCTGTCCTCACAATTATATTACTAGGTAGGTAAAACAGACCCTAGGTAGGTTGGCAAATGGGCAGGGCCCCAGGTAATTAGACAGGCCCAATTTAGGTAGGTAGACCCAGCTGGATAAGTTGGCTAGGCCGGCCCCAGGTAGGTTGGTGGGTACCTACCCATGGGTGGGTAGGTAAATAGCCCCCAGATAAATAAGCAGGCCCCTTTAGGTAGTATACAGGTAGTCAGGAGCCTCCTTTAGCTAGTGTGCAGGTGGAGTCCCCTTTAGTTTCTAGGTAGTTAGGGCACCCTTTTAGCTAGTTTGTGGGTAGTCAGGGCCCCCTTTAGTTTGTAGATAGCCAGGGCCCCCTTTATGTTTAGGTAGGGTCACGGCCCCCTTTATGTCTAGGTAGAGTCAGGGCCCTCTTTATGTCTAGGTAGAGTCAGGGCCCCCTTTATGTCTAGGTAGAGTCAGGGCCCCCTTTATGTCTAGGCAGAGTCAGGGGCCCCCTTTAGGGTTAGGCAGAGTCAGGGGCCCCCTTTAGGGTTAGGCAGAGTCAGGGGCCCCCTTTAGGGTTAGGCAGGGTCAGGGGCCCCCTTTAGGCAGAGTGTGTCAGGGCCCCCTTTAGGTAGAGTGTGTCAGGGCCCCCTATAGGTAGAGAGTTTCAGGGCCCCCTTTAGGTAGAGAGTATCAGGGCCCCCTTTAGGTAGAGTATGTCAGGGCCCCCTTTAGGTAGAGAGTGTCAGGGCCCCCTTTAGGTAGAGAGTGTCAGGGCCCCCTTTAGGTAGAGAGTGTAAGGGCCCCATTTAGGTAGAGTGTGTCAGGGCCCCTTTAGATAGAGAGTGTCGGGCCCCTTTAGATAGAAGTGTCAGGGCCCCCTTTAGGTGGAGATTTGCCCATGGCCCCCTTTAGGTATAGAGTGTCAGGGCCCCCTTTAGGTAGAGTGTGTCAGGGTCCCCTTTAGGTAGAGAGTGTCAGGGCCCCCTTTAAGTAGAGAGTGTCAGGGCCCGCTTTTTTATATATATATAAATAATATATATATATATATATTATATATTATATATATAGTATATATATATATATATATATTATATATATAAAAATATATATATATATATATATATATTTATATATATTTATATATATATATATATATTATAAAAAAAAAAAAAGACACTTAACCTGAGCCTCGCTCCTGCCGTTCCCAGCTCCCGCCAGCTCCTGCCGTCCATGCTCCGCTGACACCGCGCAGCCCTGGGAGTCGGGGAAATTAGTCCCGGCTACCGGGTCGGTCTCTTGGCGCTCGGGACACAGGGGGGCCCCGGGCGTTTCAGAGACCCGGATCGGGCGGCCGGGCCCCGGGGGGAGCAAAAGGCACTGCCTCCCGGGGCCCGCAGGACCTCGGGGCCCACACTGTGAACCAGGCCGAGCCTGGTTCGGCATCTGCGCCGCCGGGCCCCGCTCTGTCGTGAGGAATAAGGGGGCCCGCTTGCAGCGGGCCCCCTTGTTCCACCGGGCCCCATACGGGAGTACTGGTTGTACCCCCTGTATGGCGGCCCTGCTTAGCTGCCACAATCAATTGTGATTGCAGCAGCTAAGGGAAGACAGAAACAGGGAGCTCCCTCTGTCTCCGTCGGAGCAACTGTGGCACAATCACAGGCTCCAATGGGTTCCCTGACAGCCCGAAAAACCTAACAGAGGCTTCCGGGCTGCCCGTGCATCACTATTCCCGGCAGTGCCTTGTGGGCATGGCCAGGCATAGTGATTGACAGTTGCCATGTGTACTGCTGTATACTGATCTCCATTGTAAAGGGCCGTTCACACGGCTTATTTCGGCGCGGATTGGCGCCATACTGCGCGCCAGATTTGCGCTGTAGTACGGCGCCAATCCATTGCAGTAATTACGGTAATCCACCGTTCTCATAGAGAACAGTGGATTGCGTTGCTCCTACCCGCTCGGCGAATCCGCCGGGTAGGAGGATTATATTATACCTGAGCTATACCAGTGATCTAATGATTGCTGAGTATAGTGCTATAGTGTAACAAGTGAAAAAAATAAAAACTAAATATATAAAAAGTAAAACAGTAAAACATGCACACCACCCACTACCCATTACAAATACACCACAAAACAGATCCAAAATAAAAAAGTGCACATATTTGGTATCACCGCCTACATATTGACCTATCCTATAAATCTGTCAAATTGCTTTATCAGTACAGTGAACACCGTAAAAACAAATAAAAAAAAAAAAAAGGCAGAGTTGCAATTTTTGCTTATCCCGCTGCACGATAAATGGAATAGTGAGAAATCAAAAAGTCATATAAACGCCAAAGTGGTACCAATGAAAACATTTGTCCTACAAATAAAAGCACAACTCTGTATATGGAAAATAAAAGTTATGGCTATCAGAAGAGAGTGATGCATAAACATTGTTTTACACGATAAAAACATTTTTTTAAAAAATCTGCTACATTAAAAACAATATAAATTGGTTTTCGCCACAATACTATCATCCAGTGGGGTAAAACCAACATGTCATGAACACTGCATGGTGAGTGCTGTAAAAAATTAAAATAAAAAACACTGCCAGGATTGCTGTATTTTCTTCACTCTGACCTCCAAAAACAAATTCAAAGGCGACCAAAAAGTTGCGTGTCCTCCAAAAATTATACCAATAAAAACATCAACTCAAGCCGAGAAAAACACAGCGCTGTATAAAAAGGTTATGGCTCTCAGACTATAGCGATGCAAACATGTGTTTTCTTTTCTAAATAACAGTGTTTTTATTGTGTAAAAGCAGTAAAATGTATAAAAATTTATACAAATTGGGTATTGCTATAATCGTATTGGCCTTGAGTAAAGAAAGCATGTCATTTATACCACACGGCGACCACTGTACAATATGGTGAATTTTGTTAATTCTGCCTCCAAAAAGCCTTGATAAAAAAGAGAACAAGGCATCATCTAAACCCCATAATGGTACCAATGAAAACATAAACTCATCCTGCAAAAAATAAGCCCTTAATCAGCAACATATACTGAAAAATAATAAAGTTATGGCTGTCAGACTATGATGACATAAAAACACAAATTTTTACAAATCCATTTCTATTGTGTAAAAGTGGCAAAACATAAAAAAAAACATATACAGTAAAAGTTATATCATTGTAATTGCACCAATCTGCATATTAAAGGTATCCTGTCACTTATACCATATAGCGAACACTTTAAAAATGAAACCCAAAAAACAATGGCGGAACTGCAGATTTTTTTTTAATTTTCATGGCCCTAAGCTAAAAAAAAAAAATACTGTGAAACACCTGTGTACCTAAATTGCACAAAAAACCCCTAGATGAGATCCCTGAGGGGTGTTGAATCCAAGATGGGGGGATTTCTGTAAGGTTTAACCTGTTCTGGTACTTTGTGGACTTTGCAAATTCATCATGGCACCCACCAAAATCTGCGTTCCAAAAGCCAAATAGCGCTCCCTCTCTTGTATGCCCTACCAAGTGCCCAAACAGTAGTTTACACCTGCTTACAGGTTATTGCTGAACTTGGAAGAAATTGTGTAATACATTTTGAGGTGCTTTTTTTCAGGATTCCTTGTATAAATAAAACATTTTCAGCTGAAACTGCAGATTATTGGAAAAAAATAAAATGTGTTATTTTCACCGCCTAATGTTAAAAAAAAAATGTCTAATACCTGTGGGGTCGATATACCCACTGCACCCCTGGATATATTCCTTAAGGGGTGTAGTTTTCCGAATTAGGTCTTTTTAGGGGAGTTTATTAAGTTTTAGCACTCTAGGGTGTCTGCAAACCTGGAAAGGTGTTTAAAATATATCCTAATGAAAATGAGACCTCAAAGTCCAGTAGGTGTTCCTCCTACTTTGTTATCATCTACCGTGTTCCATTGAAAAATGGATACAAATTTAAAATCTGCAAGAAAAGTGAAATTATGACATTTCATCTCTTCTTTGCTTTAACTACTATGAAACACCTAAAGGGTAAATAAGTTTTATAAGTGTTTTTTTGAATACTTTGAGGGTTGCAGTTGCTTACATGGAGTAATTTATGGGGGTGTCTAACATAAGGGCCAATCAAAGCCACATCAGAACTGGACTGGTGCTTCAAAATGTGTGTTACAAATTTATTTGAAAATGTTAATATTTGCTACAAAATTTAAGAGCCCCCTAATGTCCTAACAAAAAATATGAGATTGTTTAAAAAATGATGCCAACAGACTTATGGTAGAGGTTCGTTATTTACTAATGTGTTAGGTATGACTATCTGTCTTACACGCAGAAATTTTTAAACTTTGAAAATGGCAATTTTTTTCAAATTTTCACAATATTTTGATATTTTTTACAAATAAACATGGACTGTTTTAACAAAAATTAATTGCTAACTTAAAGTACAATATGTCCCGAGAAAATAATCTGGAATTCACATGAATAGGTAAAACCATTAAAGGCTTAGACCTTAATGAGTTAGTTAATAAAAATAGCTCCCAACTGCATTAAATAACTAAAGCAATGTACTCATCACTGTAATCCAATGGAACTCTTTTGGTTTCTCCGGTGATTGTCTACTTCTGGATGGCACATGACCACTGCAGCCAACTAGTGGCCTCATTGAAATTCCTGCTCACAAACCATTCACACCCTGAGTGGTGATGTCAATGGAGGATCACATGACTGCTATAATCACCAATTGGCTACAGTAGTCACATTTCAACTGGAAGTAAACAAGCACCAGATGGAACACTGGAACTTCAGAGCTTTATCGGCAGTGGGTTAAAAAGTTTGTCACTTTATACAGCTTGGAGCTATTTTCAATGTTTTTTTTTTTTATTTGAATCAGACAAATTCTAGAGGTCATTTATTTGTAACCAAATGTATAGCTTCCACCACTCCATCTAACTCCATAACATTGGTTCCCTGGAAACCACTTGTAAGCCTAAGTTTGTTTTCCACTCAGCTACACTATCATCTCAGGATAACTTAATGTACAATAATGTTTTATTCAAGTGGTCCATAGTGATCCATATGAGAATCCTTATGCCTTAGTTAAAACAAGACCTCATTGCAGCTTCCAAGTTTAACAAATTAGAACATTATTTCTAATTTTCAAAGATTTTTCCTTGGTAAACTCTATTTGACTGAAGTTTTGGCCATAATTTTTTAGATGTTCATAGTGAGAAAGAAACACGTTATTCTCTCTAAGACATCAGTTTAAAAAATTCTATGTACCTGAAGACCCATAGGATGAGATATCATTATAGGATATCAAACTAATTTTCCCCCAGGGCCACAGCAGCATTATGGTTGCCTTTAAAGGGTCACCATGTGGTGACTAAAAGGTCAAGATATCCTTTAAGGTTATATAATAACCAGCCCATTCCACCTCTTTAGCATTGAACTTCCAAGTTTGGAGGGTGGTTAGGGTCCCTGGATAGGACTGTCAGAGCTACAGTATATCACCAGCTGTCAAATGCTGAACATATTGATGGGGAGGTGTGTGCCAGAGCTCCCAATCCAAGATGGCATCCTCTTCCTGTGCTGGTGCCACTAGCTCTGTCAGGCACTGGCTGCACTAGGGGAAAGCAGAGAGCAGGTCCATCAGCATTCAGAACTTGTCTTTTCGTGCTTGCTGTGTCTAAGCTCTTGAAAGTCATATAAAATGTCTTGAAGGGCTGGATTTGGCCCGCAGGCCTTGAGTTTGACACATATGGTATAGACTTTATGTCCCTGTTTCTACAGGTAATTGGCCACAGCCATAACTTTTCAGGTATGATCAGCAATTTGTAATAGCTAAGCAGAAACTGACTAAGGACCACACTTAGCCAAAGAAGTGTAGTGGTAATCAGAACCTGAACTTTCTGAGACGCAATACAAAAAATGTGAACCAGAACCAGTTATGCTTCTGATCAAGGGTGATATGCAAACTCAGTCTATAATTTTTGTAGAGCAATGTTTACTTTGGCAAAAACAACCTTACAAATAAATTATAATGACAGTTCATTTTAACTTTTTAGAGTCCCATTAAAAATAACTAGACCCAGTAGATCCTGTATGTGGACTCTTGCAATATGATTCTGTCTATTTAAGCTTTAAGCATTTAGTTATCATGCTGATACTGTAACAGTAACTGGGATTTAATCAGGCAAAGCCACCAGTAACAGTCATACTTAGCCACTTTACAATGTACTGGAAGGAAGGGCACTCTTCACAGGAAAAAGAACCAGCTTCAGCTAATAGAGGCACTGAACCAATGCAAAAAACACTGCTCCGGGCAGGACTTATAACAGCCAAAGTCACAATAAAAGAAATGTCAACAATCTTAATAAGGTTTAATAGAAGGTCAGATTATCCATGTACTTAGTCACCATCATTCTTCAAATGGGATTTGACGGACATGGCCTTTTAAATGTATTTTGTCAGCATGTCATTCTACAGTTTAAATGCACATACAGTAAAATGAATGGCAATTCTTGATGATCAGTGACTTTCACTAGAATTGGGACAGTTGTATTTTAATTGACTTTTCCCCCTTGAGCGCATTGCTGGAAAGTCTACACTGCGGTACACTGGCAGCAGGAGGAAACAGCTGAACTCTTGTCCAATTTCCCCAGCTCAGCCGTCATGTGGTATCCATTTGCAGTGCCACTATCATGGTTTACATTCAGACATGTGTCTCGCAGATTAAAGTGAGATTTTCTGACTCATGTATATAGATTACATTTTCTAAATTTGGACACATTAGTACAGTATATAATGTGATCTTTATGTTTATGTGGCCATAAAATAATCTTTATAAACTTTGTATGCAATATTAAAGGTTTGTGGTTTGTAAGAAAAAAAATAAGAATAACATAATGCAATCCAATATTTACGAAGAAGTAAGTGTACAAGGATTTTTATATTTCAGGCTCAGATCAAATTGCATAACATCAACCTCTATAGCAAGAAAGGAAATGAATAATTCCAGGTAGCAGGCTGCACTGGCAACTAGCACGACTTATATGATAAATATATTTACTAATATATTATAAATGTTAAATAAATGTAACACGTTCAAAATAATAATAATAATAACTTAATGAAGTTGAAATAAATGAATAGTACAGGAATACAATAATCAGACAGACGCATGTTAACCTTAGTGTTGATCTCTGGCCCAGAGGACATGTTCAGGACCCTTATTTTCTTAGCCCTCAAAGAAGTGACAGCAGGAAAAGGTCGAACTGCTGAAGCCAGAGATGTAACTACTGATGTTTTTATGTAAGCCAGCAGCACCATTACTTTCTAGAACTCTGTAGTGGGAGCTGTAATGGAATGTACATTAATAGTTACAACTCCGCCTATATTACTTTATCTTTGTATGCAGTATGTATTCTAAAATTCAATCACCATGACTTTAATGACTGTTTATATATTTCCGGTAATCCCTCACATCATTCCCTGTGGTTCACAATCTAATCCCACTTTTTCATGTGCACACACGTGCAAGCATATTACAGCTAATTTTTATTTTTATTAAAGGGCACCTCCTGATTCTTTAAATATGTTTTAATAAAGTTTGTAATTCATATACAGTATCTCATAAATGTGAGTACACCCCTCACCTTTTTGTAAATATTCCATTATATTTTTTCATGGGACAACACTGAAAATATATAAAACTGAATAAAATCCCGATAGTTGATCCACTAAAAAGCCAACAACTATGTGGTTCCAAAATAGCACATAGACTCCAATATTAAAAGAAAAAGGTAAAAATACTGTATTTATTTGCAGAAGATACGCGTTACGTGCAAAATCGCACTTCCTCAGACTTCAGATATTGTTGGCTTTTTAGTGGGTCAACTATCTTTATTTTACTCGGTTTTACTCATTTTCCCCTGCATCCCTTCGCTTGGAAGAACCAGGACATTGAAACCAGCAGCGAGCTCATTACCGGGTGACACCGACATATCGCCTAACAGAGAGTTGTGCCTCCTTCATCAGCACCACGGCACCAGGTGAGCAGATACAGTAACATTTTATTATTACCATTGGTGTGCCACTGTAATAAACGAGGGTGTGCTCCTGTATCGGCTTTTCTTTCTCCTGTTACTTTCATACAGAACACTGAAGATATGAAACTTTGATACAATGTAAAGTAATCAGTGTACAGCTTTTATAACAGTGTTAGTTTGGTGTGCTCTCAAAATAACTCAACACACAACCATCAATGTCTTAAGCGCTGGCAACAAAAGTGAGTACACCCCTAAGTGAAAATGGACAAATTGTGCCCAAAGTGTAAATATTTTGTGAGGCCACCATTATTTTCCAGCGCTGCCTTAACTTTCTTGGGCATGGAGTTCACTAGAGCTTCACAGGTTGCCTCTGGAATCCTCTTCCATTCTTTAATGACAAAATCACGGAGTTGGTAGATGTAAGAGACCTTGCGCTCCTCCACCTCCCTTTTGAGGATGCCTCACAGATGCTCAATAAGGTCTGGAGACACGCCTTGCCAGTCCAGAACTTTTATCCTAATTTTTTTTAGCAAGGTAGTGGTTGTCTTGGAGGTGTGTTTGGGGTTGTAATTGTTATTGGAGTCTAAGTTGGAATACTGCTCTGCAGCCCAGTTTTCAATGGAAGGAGATGATGCTCTGCGTAAGTATGTCATAGCACATGTTGGCATTAATGGTTCCCTGAATGAATTATAGCTCCCCACAGCTGGCAGCACTCATGCAGCCCTAAACCAGGACACACCCCCACCATGCTTGACTGTAGGCAACACATACTTGTCTTTGTACTCTTCACCTGATTGCCACAACACACACTTGACACCATCAGAACCAAATAAGCTTATTTTGGGTCATCAAACCAGGACAAAACACAGGACATGGTTTCAGTATTTAATGTCCTTAGTCCTCAGCAAACTGTTTGCAGGATTTCTTGTACATCATCTTTAGAGACTTTCTTTTGGGACGACAGCCATGATGCAGTATATGGCATATGGTTTGAGTACTGACAGACTGACTCTCGAACCCTTTAACCTCTGCAGCACTCACACGTCTATTATGAAAAAACAATCTCTGGACATGATGCTGAGCATGTACATTCAACTTCTTTGGCTGACCATGGCGAGGCCAGTTCTGAGTGAAACCTGTCTTGCTAAACAGCTGTATGGTCTTGGCCACTGTGCTGCAGCTCAGTTTCAGGGTTTTGACAATCTTCTTATAGCCTATGCCACCTGTATGTAAAGAAACATTTCTTTTTTTTTAGATCATCACAGAGTTCTTTGGTGTGAGGTGTCATGCTGAACTTTGTTACCAGTATAAGAGAGCAATAGCACCAAATTTCACACACATGTTCCCCATTCACACCTGAGACCTTGTTACACTAATTAGTCACATGACACCATGGAGTGAAAATGTCAAGTAGTGCACAATTTGTTCATTTTTACTTAGTGGTGTACTCACTTTTGTAGCCAGAGGTTTAGACATTGATGGCTAAGGTTTGAGTTATTTTTAGGACACACCAAATTTACAATGTTATACAAGCTGTACACTGACTACTTTACATTGTATCAAATTTTTATATCTTTAGTGTTGTCCCATGAAAAGATATAATACAACATTTACAAAAATGTGAGGGGTGTACTCACTTTTGTGAGATATTGTACATCTATGGTAAACCAATAATTCATATGTTATTTCCCTGTTTGACATCTACTCACTGCTTTACAGTCTGCAAAGCTGATACTTATGAATTTTGTACTCTCCTCTATTATACTTTTGTCAATTCTTTATCACATCTACTTCTTGTGCATATCTTGGTTACCCTATTTTTAGTTGATTGTTTCTTAAATGTTAATGATTTAATACTTCATGAGATTATAAGCACTCTGGCTCCTTTTTTTCCTTTAATTCTGCAAATGTTGTGTATTGTCAGATTACAACTCCCACAACTTTGTATATTGTCAGTGTACAACTCCTACATGCAACTCCTAATATAAATAAATAAGAGAAAAAAAGCAAATAAAGAAATAATATATTAAAATTACATTCCTACAGCTTAGTATATGGGACACAAGTTTACAATAGTCTGTGCTTCAGGGGTTTGACCCTTTAACCCATTCTTCTTCTGTACAACTCTTTCTCATTGTGTTCTGAACACAGAACTGTTGTTACAGTGGTTTATGAGGGTATGAAACCTTTTGCTGAGCACAGAGTAGATATGATGATGTCTTTTGGAAATGCTGAAAATAACATATTAAGTTTGGGCAACAGCCAACATTAGATATAATACAAAAAATGGTACACCTATCATGATATGTTGATAATCCTTTTATAATTTATACATTTCATAGACTCTGTATAAAGGTCAAGTCTAAATATTCATAGACTAACATTTCTGAAGTGTTGAGGAAGCACTGTGGCTCAGTAGTTATATACTCCCTTTTATTGCATAGGTTTCTTCCAGGTATTCTCCAATGCTCCAGTATGTGTGTTTTTCATATAGGTACTTTACATTACAAGCCAGGATAAGGTCAGAGGGGCTCAGAGTTTAGCACTTTTGCCTTGCAATGCTGGGTACCGGGGTTTGAATGTGACTATGGATAGATGGCATCTGCATGGAGTTTGCATGTTCTCCCCAGGTTTGCTTGGGTTTTCTTCTGGTTTCCTCTCAAACCATAAAAGCAAATTGGAAGGTCAGTTTGGAATTTAGATTGTGAGCTCAAATGGGGACAGAAATAGACATGGTTAATAATCTCTCTATAGAAAAATATGTACTGTAAAACATGTGAATGCTATACCAATTACAGGAAATAAAGTATATGTGAATAAACCTATATTTATAGAAACTGTGTAAAAATTACAAGCAAGTAAACTGTAATTTAATGATTTATCATGAAGAGGCATGAATAAACTGAAATAGACCTGCAAAATAGAATTAAAAATAATGTAATACTCAGACTGCAGCTGCTGCAATGCATCTCCCATGCTATTCAACTGACATGAGTCCTGTGGCCACCCAACAAACAAGGGTCTAAAATGTGGGAGACTTAGCACATTTTATTAGCCACTTTTTTGCTACATAAATAAGCTCTCTCTCTCTGATTCATAATTCTTTGGTCAATAAATGCCTTAACCAGAAGCATGTGTGTTGACAAGTTATTGCTTAAATGTAATCTGAATTGGCTTATCCATCTCTGAGAAAAACGGTTCTATCTGAAATCCATTACATGCTTTTTGCAGCTTGCAGTGCATAATGTTATGTAGCAAAATGAAAAAATGAATAGCTTGTTTGATTTTCAACATAATATTGATTTTTAGACGTACACATATATCGTGTTATTCTTACTTGGAATGTGTGAATGTTAAGTTTATCTATTTTTTTTTTTGAAGACCTGCATTGAGAATTATGCCCTGTAGCTGTCTCCTCCATTTGTCAACAAGAGTATGAAACTTCAGTTCTTCTATGGTAAATCCTTTTTGATATTTACACTAATGATTTGTGCTCCACTTTCTAATCTTCACATTCAAATGATTAGACAATAACATTAGATTGTCCCTGTGTTCTCCTAGCAGTTGTGCATATTTACTGAGGCGTCTTGAATGAAGATTGTGCACATACCGTTAATCCATCTGCCTACCTTGGTTACAAGCGCAGATGAAATCTGTGCTTCCAAGATCTTAACCTTTCAAGTTTAAAATGTTTCTTTCCAATGCTGGCTGCTGGCAAAAAATGCTGGCTGGAGAATTCCTTGCTTTTTCAAAAATATCCAATGAGCCAGCAACCTTGAAAAATGGTCCCAAAGACCATATCAATCTGGAGATGTTAAACAATCCAAAATTTTCAGAATCCAAATGCATCATGATACTATGGGGAGCAGTAAATGGAAGTTTTTTCAGTGGCAGGAAGGACTGAAGGATCTGAAAGCGACCAGTGACATAACTGTGGCTAGAAAATAGGGTGCATATGATTCCAGGAAATGTAATCACACTGCACTTATGAAGTTATAATAAGTCATTATAGCTCAAGGCACTTTTGCAACTTAGTTCTCAGTGTTCCATGAAGGCCAATCCCTGAGAAATGTATGAGTAAAGCAAGCTGCAGTCATAGTTGGAAAAGCTATTAATACTGTATTAAATTTAGATAACATAGAACTAGGTAATACAGGCAGAAGAGGCACCAATGTAACACAATGGCACAACCTGTGTGATAGATTTGGCACAGCTTGCTAGATATGTTAGACAATTTTCTCTTATTTATGCCACCTTTTAAATAGCTTCCTTTACTCCAATGTTCTGTGCCAAAAGAATAGTGCACGTCATTAATAAAGCTGATGCAGTTACAACTCAACGTAGTCTTCTCAAAAGTGTTTAGTGGGGCATAAAAAGAATCTACAACACACCATTTATGTGGCTGACGAGATGAACACCAGCTTTTTGTAGCAATTGAAGCTAGAATACTGGCTCATTTTGCTTAGTAAATTTCCCTCAATGATTATTGAAAATGATCTATTATATGATAGGCAAATGGTGATTGTTACATATATGGCACCAAAAACAGATGGTTCCGATCTACTAGGGAAAATTACCAATTGTGTTTCAAAGCATTTGCAGTTTTCTTTGGTAAACTCTACAACTATACCATTCAGTTTTTTACCCTGGCAAAGGTCTTAGATACAGTACTAGACACAACTGGAAATAGGGATGTACCGCTGTGCACTTAGTGGAGGGCTACTATCTTGTATTTCTACTGATGGTGAAGTTCCTTAAGCTCGTACCTAAGCTATGCTTATTTTGATAGTGTTGCATACTATTAATACAAATTTTTAATTTTGCATATTTCACTATGATATATCAATACATCACAGAATGTGCTCTCTTTCTCTTTTTCTTGTACTTTTCTTATAGCTGACCACATTTGGTTTGAGTCTTTAATTATACTTGTTGGTGGTTCCCAACTTTTTCTTTCGTTTCTAATTATTAGGCTTAAAAGGTTTCAGCAAGGTAAAAAATTAAGTTTTCCTTTTTAAAATATATACAGATGTAGCAGAGTCTAGCTTGACCGTGATATTACGGATATCTTTTTGTGTTATCTGTTCTCATCTGTAAACAAAGGCTATTGAAAAGCATTGAGAAAGTAGAGATAACACTCTGTACCGTGATATCACGGTGCAATATCTGTTCTTTTTAGTTCTGCTACATCTGTATTAAATAGTCTGAAGAATATCCATAGTGGTTTCTAAGGCTATCTAATAACTATTTTTCAATGCATTCTGTTGATTCCAGTAGTTTTTAACATATTATGCAGGTCATGGGTGGCACAGTGTGATAGTATAATAGAATAGAAAAGCTTTAGCTCACTCCAATGATTACTACACTAACAAGCAAGTTGGCAAATTGTTGCTGGGCATGGACTGTTTGCAAACACTGTATACATACCGTATATGCCATTGGATAAAAATCTAGCACAAGCTTATAAAATCAGCTTTCACTTTATTCCATTAAGGGTTAAAAGTTCAGTATGGCCAGAGAAAAAACATGACTGATGCAATTTGAGCAGAACACTTTTCATCATAGTCTGTTAAATGAATAAAGTGGTAGCTGACTTTATTAGCTTGTGCTAGATTTTTATCCATTTAGTGTATATAACAAAGAGAGCTCTCTGAGGTGGCTCTATTTATGCAACTATATGGAAGTTGGCAGTTTTCTCACCTAGTAGAGAATGCTATAGTTCCCCTGATACAGTATGTAAAAAATTGCGAGTTTGGCCTCACATCTGTCAGACATTTATAAATAAATTTCCACGGTGAGAAATCCTCTTTACTATATGTACAGCTCTGCAGAATAGGTTGGTCATATATACATAATCAGAAATAGGGTCAGTTTTAAGCTAAAGCATTGTCTGTATAGCAGCAAAAGTTATAAAATATTGTCTTTGTTACCAGGTTGTTTTTTATATGCAAATATTCCTCTTATGTTGTGGCTGATGCACTCTGACTATATATTTTGTGTAAATGTAGTGCTTGAAGTATTATATCTTCAGGCAATTTCCTGGGTGGTCTTCATGTGAAGACTGACAAGCAGAATAGCAGATAGCCAGACATCTCCAAGATTGTAGCTCCCACCCTCAGAGCACAAATTGAAAGTGAGCCATGTTGACAATGTACATTGATGTCTTGGCTTAACTGTATGTGTACCAGAAATATGAAATAATAATATTAAATGCTATATTGTTTTTATGTCATCTTGAAAGCTCCTTAAAATAAGCCATTGCAGTTACTACAAAATGTCTAATAGACACGTGCAATTTTAACCCTTAGTATATACTTAATTATTAATTATCGATATATTGTTAAACTAATTCAAACTTTAAAGGACATGCCATCAATGTCTATAATGACAACATTACCTTTTAAAGGGATCTTTTCAGCACAATGATTAGTTTTTAAGGTGTAAAGAAAGGTAAAGTAAGACTATTACCAAATACAATGCTTTGTTTACTTTGCTTTGTTCAGGAGATAATGAAGATTTCTTCTATTGCTATTGTACACAAGATTTTCTAGGTTACCAACCACCTCTCCCTGTTTTCTCTTATCTCTCATTGCTCCAAGCTGCCATCAGTCAAACTATGGTGAGTCACTCCCTGCTGAGTCTTGTCTCTAGCATAGAAGCTTTGTGAACCTAAATTGTAAGCCTTAGAGCTAACTCTACAGCATAACCAAAGAAGATTTAGGTTGATTTTGATTCTAACCTGAATCCAAAGCGCAACAATAATTTTGATCATTATCCTTTCTTCTACAGATGTAAAAAAATTATTTGGCATTAGCATCTGTCTGTACCATATGAAATCTTAAGACACAGCAAATGCCATTGAAAAGCATTTAAAAAATTGAGATACCTTTCCTTGCCACAGTATCATAATGTGTTAACTGTCAAGTTAGGGTATGTTCACACGGCTTAATGTGGCATGTACTGTATGCCGGGTGTTTTGGAAGCACGTGCTAATCAGTGCGTAATTTCAAAGCATGTGGGCGCCGGCCCCAATGACCTGCATTGTCAGCAGCACGTAAGCGCCATGAACAATTGACATGTCAATTCTCTCCCCGGGTGTACAATGCTATCGTATGGAGAGCCGGAGAAAAAATTAGCGGACTCGGCGCACGTGGAAATCCAGGAAAAAGCCAATGATGCTGGCTAATAATTAAATTGTCCTTTATTTCTAAAAGATGCACGGGTGGTATGCCCTTGCACCATTAAAAACATAAGACTGAAATAACCCAACGTGTTTCTCGCTGTATACCAGCGCTTTTTCAAGGGTAATAATTGAAGGGTAACAATTGGTATTACCCTTGAAAAGCGCTGTCTCAGCATTCATCCGAGCGCTGAACTGCATCTGACCTGCGGCTGCCATGTAAAGGGCTACAGAACCAAAAAAGCCCGGCGAACGCATATGAGAGTTGTGCCTCTAAAGAAGAAGCACAACCTCAAAAGGTGAGCACTCCTACACCTTATTTTCATTTACGTTTTCTAATACATAATTCACGATTGTGTGCCCCCCTCTGTGTTTTTTTCTCTTTATTTGTATTTCAATACTATCGTATTGTACATGCGGAGTGATGACGCGTAACCCCTAGCTCTCTATGAGAGCTATGAATTGCTGTAATTGCGGCGCGCATTTTGCCGCGTATTAAGCGCAATACTCAGCAGAATGCGCACCCAAATACGCGTCAAAATAAGCTGTGTGAACATGTTTCCACTCCCAAAAAAGCATCAAAAACTCACCTGGAACATGCTTCTTCGGAAAAGGTTTTAGAGGCATTTCTCGCCCTGTTTTTGACGTATTTTTGGAGCATTTTTCAGTGTGTTTTTTGACCTGACAATTAATTTGTATGGGTGAAAACAGTGTTGAAAACCTCATCCAAAACCTCATCCAAAAACGCGCCGAGAAACGCCTCTAAAACCTCTTCTGAAGAAGCATGTTTCAGGCAAGGTTTTGATGCTGTTTTGGGAGTGGAAACGCTCTAGAGACTGCTTCGAAAACAGCATCCAAATAAGCCGTGTGAACATACCCTAACATTTTAAATTTTCTGTGCCCTCAAAATAACTCAGCACACAGACATCAATGTCTAAACCACTGGCAACAAAGTGAGTACACCCTGAGATGAAAATGGAAAAATTGTGCCCAAAGTGTCAATATTTCTTGTGGCCACCATTATTTATTTTCCAGCACTGCCTTAACTTTCTAGGGCATGGAGTTCACTAGAGCTTTACAGGTTGTCACTGGAATCCTCTTCTACTCCTCTATGATGACATCACGGAGCTGGTTGATGTTAGAGACCTTCCATTTGAGGATGCCCAACAGATGCTCAATAGGGTTTAGGTCTGGAGAGTCTTGGCCTGTCCAGCACATTTACCCTAATTTTCTTTAGCAAGGCATTGATCGTCTTGGAGGTGTGTTTGGGATCGTTATAATGTTGGAATACTGCCCCGAGGCCCAGTTTCCAAAGGGAGGGGATCATGCTTTGCTTCAGTATGTCACAGTACATGTTGGCATTCATGGTTCCCTTAATGAATTGTAGCTCCCCACAGCTGGCAGCACTCATGCAGCCTCACCATACTTAACTGTAGGGAAGTACAATTGTTTTTGTACTCCTCACCTGGTTGCTGCTGCTCAGGCTTGATACTATCTGAACCAAATAAGTTTATCTTGGTCTCATCAGACCACAGGAAATGGTTCCAGCAATCCATGTCCTTAGTCTGCTTGTCATCAGTAAACTGTTTGCGGGCTTTCTTGGGCATCATCTTTAGAAGAGGCTTCCTTCTGAGACGACAGCCATGCAGACCAATTTGATGCAGTGTGCGGTGAATGGTCTTAGCATTGACAGGCTGACCCACCACCCCTTTAATCTCTGCAGGAATGCTAGCCACACTCATATTTCTATTTTGACAAGACAATCTCTGGATAAGACGCTAAGTATGTGCACTCAACTTTTTTGGTTGACCATGGTGAGGCTGGTTCTGAGTGTAATCTGTCTTGTTAAACCGCTGTATGGTCTTGGCCACCATGCTGACGCTCAGTTTCAGGGTGTTGGCAATCTTCTTCTAGCCTAGGTCATCTTTATGTAAAGTAAAAATTCTTTTTTCAGATCCTCAGAGAGTTATTTGCCATGAGGTGAAATGTTAAACTTCCAGTGACCAGTATGAGAGAGTGATAACACCAAATTTAACACACCTGCTGCGCATTCACACATGAGACTTTGTAACACTAATGAGTCACATGACACTGGAGAGGTGAAATTTCAAAATGGGCACAATTTGTCCATTTTCACTTACAGGTGTGCTCACTTTTGTTGCAGCGGATTAGATATTGATGGTTATGTGTTGAGTTATTTTGAGGTCACGTTAAATTTACAGTGTTATACAAGCTGTACATTGACTATATTACATTGCATCAAAGTATCATATCTTCAGTGTTGTCCCAGCACTTGTGCATTTAATCTTTTTATTCTTGTTCATAAAAGTGTATTCAATGTACTATGCAGCAAATACCCTTGATAAGTCCTATTAATTGCCAAGGTTCATCGAATTAAACTCTAATTTGACATAGTACCTTTAATAACCTACACAATGACATGATATGTTATATAATGTGTAACTATCATTGCTGATTTCAACATGTCACTGTTGAGCATGTTAAAATAAATATGAATGGGGACTGGCTGCATAGTATTAACTGCTATTCGGTGGTGCCACTACTTTAAATAGAGCAGACAAAGTGGCCCTGGAAGATTGGGTGACACTCTTCAGATGATTCTCAGTACTTAATATCACTAAGGGAAAAACAAATGAGTGCTGAGATCCTAAGTTTCCACAAATGATGTGTACACTATGGAGAGAAGTGTCAAATTGACAGAGCTGGAAAGTTAAGCTGTGTCTGTGTCATGCCACTCAGATAACATAGAGAGTAATGCAGCCTTTCATAGCTGGAAAGAATCACCTTCACTTCTGAAAGATCACCATTCTTCCAATGACCTCACTCCCCAGTCACAAGGAATGATATTGCTGTGGTGACAAATTGCAAGATAGCCTTCTGTTACTGGAAAGCAACTGATCAACAATTAATATTAATTTTTTTTGTAGAGCAGTAGATTAGTAGCAGTTACCAATAATAAAAAGGCCTATTTTAATTTCATGTGTTCGTTTTATTTGATGGTTAAGTGTTTTGGGGGGTATTTTTTGCAGTTTCTTTCAATATCTATAGACCTGTTTCTTTTACCAATCTTATCTATATTATGTTAGATTTAAAATAACAAGGAACAAGATCATGCATATTTTGAAAGAAATGTGGTATTTATTGTCTTCAATTATTTGTATTACCACAATTTATGTGGATCTCTAAACTCCTTTCTGAATGTTTCAGGCCCTAATTGTTCATCCTCCTCCTAAACCCATAGAAGTCTTGTTCCTCTAGCAGAGAAAGTAACTCACTAATGTTGCAAAGCAAGCACTCTATGTAGGGGCGTCGCAAGGAAGCTCTATTCGTGGCTGGAGCTCTGGATAAAACAAGTTTGCCTTGAAACTGCAACCTGCCTTCTGGGGCTGCTGCAGGATGATATTTTTAGGGTGGGAGGGAGCCAATATCCATGGACCTTCTCATTCATGATAGTGTCAGCCTGCAGTTGACGGTCTTATCTTGGCTTGTTATGAAAAATAGGGGTACTCCAGTTCTGTTTTTATTTTTTTTATAAAATATTGCTTCTTTTAATAATTTTATTTTTTTAATTTTAATTTTTATAGCCAGCCAAGGTTTAACCAGAAGCTGCAGGCTCATACTATTAGAATCAGAAGGTCCATGGATATTGAGCATTTCCTATCCTAAAAATACCAGCCTGCAGATGCCCCAGATGTCGACCATGTCATCAGAGAGTTCACTTCTAATGGTCTCCCATCTCTTCCCAGTAGCCCAAGGTACCAGGGTAGTAGTGACAGGGGGTTAATATCAGCCTTGGGTGACAAAAAATACTGCTAACACCTAGCTCCAGTGATAGTAATGGAGACGTATCTGTCAGAACCTCCATTACTAACACTGGAATAAAAAGCTAAAAAAACAACGACAAAACCTTTTCAAAATAAACACTCCCATTGATCATTTTATTAAAGAAATGGATCCAATGCAGGTTCTATGGCGTCCAAAGAGGAAACCAGTAGAAAAACTGCAAAAAACATGGCAATACTAGACTACATTTCCTGAACCCCTAAAGCTGATTACGGTAGCTGATCTTCTAGAGGCACAGGGGACGTAGTTAGGTCACACAATACGACCCTGGGGGCTACAGACTACAGCCACAGAGTAATTTCCAGGGGGTTGGTCAATTTCTGACACCACGAGATTGTGCCTGTATGCTATGGCTTGTAGCCGTTCTCCAGGCCCTCCCGCCAACACAAAATAAAACCCCCGTTCATCACCCAATAAACCCCCAACACCTCCACCTATCACTCCAAGGGGAGTTTGCATAGCATTGGAGAATAAGTAGGGGAGGATTCTAAAACGTTATTTTGGCAAATTCTGCAGATGAGTTGTGGAGAAGTCATCATCATGGTTTAGAATGAGAAGAGAACAACTCTGATGAGATGTCACCTGCGAGTCACTAGCTGTAACTGCACTCTATTTATATGTCTCCAGGGTGCCTGTTTGCAACTGGTAGTCACATGTGGTGGTTGAATGTGGTCATGATCCTGGAAAAAGATTTGGTCCTTATTTGGACCTTAACAGTATGACGGTAATATATATGGTATACTTGCTCCATATATGTGTATTAATTGGTATCTGTATGATTATTATTTAAAAGATATTACACTATCCTACATGGATGAGCGCTTTTGTAAAAGCAATTTGTCACAGATAATTTTCATTGTACAGTGTACTGCTGAGGTGATGGACAGTATCTATGTGGTATATGCATAACATTAGTGACAGGAACATATTTTTATTTTTTTCCATAAAAATATATGTCACAGTTCACAATATAGCATGACAAAAGGCTGTGTGAACCAAGTCCTTTAAACAAAATGTAACACATAGGGCCCAAGATGTTTTCAGATGTTAGCAAAGCCCCTGGTTTTATGCATGGGACCTTTCCGAGTCATGACTAAGGGCAGGCAGAGATAGACAACTGCTTAGGGATTCATCTCATGTTGGACAGAAAGAGGGAGCAAGTTTAGTGAAAAAAATGTCAGCTGTTTGCAGAGCAGCATTGCTTTTCCCCATCACTGGCATTTCTTAATCATGAAACACCACAGCACTGTGCTTACTGACACTGTAGACACGTCTCATGGAAATGGAGGTCAGTAAGGGAGACTGAAGGCCGCTCTGCTGCTACTAAGTTAGTACTGCCTGCCGGCCCTGGAACCAACTGCAGAGAGTTGGGATTGTGTATGCTCATTCTAAACACTGCATGAGAAAGCTCCAAAAATGTCACATCTCCAATGATGTGCCATACATTGGGGAAGTAAAATTCAGGAAATGGCTTGCCTATTGCATATATGGCACATCATTGCTGGAGAGAACTAGGAAATACCTAATTATGTTACCTATGGGCAAAACAATATGCATTTTGGTATCATAACTAAATGAAAATGTAAATACAATATGCTAGGAGTAGTAACTTCTCAATCAGAAAAAGAACCTTTAAATATGCGAAAATAGTCATGTAAACATCAACAAATATAAGCCTCAGTAGCCGTTATCTTTCCTTAACTTCTATTATAAATTGTGGATTTTTTGGTTAAAAGGGTTTTACCACTCCCCAAATCCTTTCCAAGGCCAGTTCGTATTATGAGGGCTTTTGTGACTGAAAAGAATAATTATATATATATATTATATATATATATATATATATATATATATATATACATCATAATGACAACAAAAAACATCCAAATGACCCTGATCGAAAGTTTACATGCACTGCTGATTTTGGTCTGATAACATGCTCAGGAGTTGACACGAAGGGGGTTGAATGGCTACTAAGGTAACATCCTCACCTGTGACCTGTTTGCTTGTAATCAGTGTGTGCATAAAAGCCGAGTGGGTTTCTGGGATCCGGATAGACTCTTGCATCTTTTATCCAGCTACTGACGTTTCTGGATTGTGAGTCATGGGGAAAGGAAAAGAATTCTCAACAGATCTACGGGAAAAGGTAGTTGAACTGTATAAAACAGGAAAGGAATATAAAAAGATATCCAAGGAATTGATAATGTCAGTCAGCAGTGTTCAAACTGTGATTAACAAATGGAAAATCAGGGGCTCTGTAGAAACCAAACTATGGTCAGGTTGACCAAAAAAAATTTCGACCATAACTGCCAGGAAAATTGTCCGGGATGCAAAGAAAAACCCACAAATAACACCAGCTGAAAAACAGGACTCTCTGAAAACTAGCGTTGTGGCTGTTTCAAGATGCAAAATAAGAAGGCACTTGAAGAAAAATTGCTGCATGCTCATTCATCAGAAGAAAGCCATTACTGCACAAATGCCACAAAGTATTTCACCTACAATACACCATACAGCACAGAGACAAGCCTCAACACTTCTGGAACAAGGTAATTTGGAGTGATGAGACCAAAATCGAACTTCTTGGCCACAACCATAAATGTTACATTTGGAAAGGTATCAACAAGGCCTATGATGAAAGGAACACCATTCCTACTGTAAAGCACGGAGGTGGATTGCTGATGTGTTGGAGGGGGGGGTGTCAGCTACAAAGGCATAGGAAACTTGGTCAAAGTTTAAGGAAAGGTGAGTGCAGCACGTATCAGCCAATACTGGAGGCAAATTTGCACTCATCAGCTGGAAGCTGTGCATGGGACGTATTTGGACGTTCCAACATGACAGTGATCCAAAACACAAGTCTGTCATTGGCTACAGCAGAACAAAGTGAAGATTCTGGAGTGACCATCTCAGTCTCCTGACCTCAATATCATTGAGCCACTCTGGGGAGATCTCAAGTGCGCAGTTCATGCAAGACAGCCCAGGAGTTTACAGGAACTGGAGGCTTTTTGCCAAGAAGAATGGGCAGCTTTACTATCTGAGAAAATAAAGAGCCTCATCCACAACTACCACAAAAGACTTCAAGCTGCCATTGATGTTAGAGGGGGTTATACATGGTATTAGGAACTGGGGTATGTGAACTTTTGATCAGGGTCATTTGGATGTTTTTGGTTGCCATTATGATTTAAAGAGAGAAAACACAGTAGTTTGACAATAAATGGCTTCACCCAACCACTAACCATGTGTGGAAAATAAATTTCATATTCTCTGAAAAAAGGCCAAGAAAGCAATAATTCCGTTTATATACCCCAGCAGAATGACATACCCCAGTATATATATATATATATATATATATATATATATATATATACACAGTAGGTGTGTATATATATCCCCCAACTGTATTAAACTACAAGAAAGACTAGAAAGAAAAAAAGTACTTGCTTTCGTACTCACTGCTGATTCAGCACTGAAGCTCTGGTGGTATCTCTGGTCTTTGTTTACTTTCAATCTTTTTGAATGGCACTTGATTGATGCAGCCACTCTCTGGCTTCAGTGTTCATATGCCATTTCCTTAAAATCACTGTTCTCGCGCCATTCACATCCTGAGCTCTGTTGTCAGTTGGACAGGACATGACAATGTATGTGGTAGGCTGTTTGCACACATATTCTTCATTGCTGTCATGTTAAGATTGGTAATTTATTAGAGTTGCAAAATGCGATGATTATTAGCTTTTGGTCCAACACTGGCAGTATTTCTGAAACTGAGCAGTTTATGAACTGTTCACGTACGGCTGTGGTGAAAGTGCACTGCAAGTGGACAAATGGCACCACTGCAAATAAATGACATGGAAACTGCAGACCAGTATGTACCAAGAGGTAAATGTTGGCTACATAGGTGCGCAAGGGTGAACTGACACACTACAGTGAACCAGGGGGATACCAGACATGTTGCTAAAACAACAATTTAGTGAACTTTACTGCATGTGGTGCTCTAAAGCAGGCAGGTGGTCACTGCACCTCTGCTAATAAAACTGCATCAGCAGACTTTGATTTTCACAACAGTACCAAAATGGTATCTCTGCTGATTAACAAAGGGTTTCCTACTTCAGTGAGCCACATCTTCTGTTTCTTTGATTTGATTGATGGATGTTAGCATGTCAGGCATGCTATCAGAATACAATGACCCTGCAACCATTGCTGGAAGCACACAAGCTGGTGGTGACAATGTTGTGGTCTGAGGAATCTTCTCTTAGCATTTTCTGAGCCACTTATCCATGTGGAAGACACTCTCAACTGATTTGGGTATATAGATAAATCTATCCTTGCAGATCATGTACACCCATACATGCTGACTGTCTTCCCTGGAGAGGATGGGATCTTACAGCAAAGCAATGGGACATGTCACATGGCTAGAAACATCTGGCATTGGTTGTGAAAACATGGCCAAGACCTCCAAGTACTACCCTGGGGCCCTAATTTCCCAGACTTGAGTACTGAGTACCCAACTGAGCATCCTTGAGAATAGCTCAATGTTTGCTCTATGGATCCTCCTCCATGCACCCTTCAACAGCTGTGTGATGCACTTCAGTCAGCATGGCTCCAGATACCAGTGACAACCTACCAGGACGTTATTGGGTCTCTGCCAGTCTTTCTAGCTGCTGTCTGTGCTGCACACAGTGGTTACACTGGATATTAGCTGGTGGTCATAATAATGTGACTTAGCTTTGTGAGCAAAGGTTCTTATTTTTATTATTAGTATTATGATTGTTTCTTATAATTCATGTTGAACCTGGTTTAACCTGATATTAACAATGAATTTACCATAAAGTAAATACAATAGTCGTAAAGTAGAAAATGATATCCAGCTCCCAGAGTGTACATTGTTTCAGACACCCAGACAGTTGCTGCAAGTCACACAGTTACTTTTACCATCAACAACTACAGCAAATTATCATGAACGTAAAACAGATGAACAGTAAAAACTCTATGCATTTCATAGCTGTTGGAAAAGTAGTTGACTTTAGACATTAGCATAGTTGTGTATCAGTTTAGGCATAGTGCAGAGACCAGTTGGCTTAAAGTATTAGCAGACCCTGCTATCGGGATGACCGAGCAGCAGTGTTATTCTGATCTAACAGCTGCCAACATTCCTGACAGGAGATGAGGCAGATGTCCAAGGACAATCAGAGGGAAGAACATTTAAGCCAAAGTTTGCCTATCTCTTATTCTTGACTTGATCCTCTCCTCAAAGTTGAGCCACAGCTGCTGCACTTCAAGGCCCTTACAAACTGATCCAGCTGACTCCCTCCTCTTCTGTATTGGCATCCCATCAATATCTTATTAACTATTCACAAGAC
Organism: Phyllomedusa bahiana; assembly: GCA_025379985.1. Taxonomy (NCBI): domain Eukaryota; kingdom Metazoa; phylum Chordata; class Amphibia; order Anura; family Hylidae; genus Phyllomedusa; species Phyllomedusa bahiana. The sequence continues at coordinate 203,451 of JAODAL010000540.1, read as the reverse complement.
AAATGTTAACACATTGTAATGTACATAGGTGATTGGAAGAAGCCTCTAAAGTAAAGAAAACAAAACTCAAACCAACAAGTAACAAATAATACAAATAACCCTTATTTATGAAGATTTGGCACATGTCGCAGCACTTGACAATATAACAAAATCAGACATTATAGACTAATAAACCAATCAACAATTCAGACAATAGGAATGAGGGTTCTGCTCACAAGAGTTTACAATCAGTGAGGAAATAGGGGTGGGACAAATGGAAAAAGGATTGCACAGTGGTCCAGCCATCTTTTTTAAAAATAAGGTACAAAACATAAAGTTGCATCAGCCGCCCAGTCAGTGCATGTGTATTTGCAGACATTTAAGGTGACATGTATGATCAGGGCTGCGCCAGTTATCTGGCGTCAAGAAGCTGTACTAGACCAGTTCTATAGATGTAGCAGCGACAGTTTTTAATGCGTCAAATATTTGGGGCGTTCTGGTGGCGTTGTACTACAGTCGTAGAATTAGACACATTTATGATTCTTTTACACCAAATCTAGGCGCATAACAGCTAGAACAGGGAGACCTGGTTAGAGGTGGTGCCTGAGCCAGACTTGTCGTATTGGCACTAGACTGCGCCTGTATGTATGAAATGCAGAAGAACAGGTTCATACATTCTGGTTCATTCTACACTATCTTAAAGTGAATTAGAACAGGCCTCTCAGCGCCAACGTTCATACATGTTTCCATATGTGCATTGGAGTCAGGTGTCTAATTTTGGATCAAAAATCAGGTTCTGAAGAATAATATAAAAGAGGGTAAAGAGAGAAGAGCTAAATGAGGAAGGTTACAGTAGGAATATGATAGGCCTGAAATTATTAACTGTATGTGAATTTATCTGTTCGTCTTTGGTAGTGCACTCCGGAGAAGTGGTGATGCCCAAAAAACTTGCAAACAGCGATGTTAGGTTCAGATTATGTGGCTGTCTTAGATATTTTGGCAGGGCAGAGAGTATTGGTAGGGTGAAAGAAAAAGATAATGAAGGAAATACAGGATGCCACAGTTTAAATTGCATTGTCTAGTGAATGGGCAACCAGTGAAGTGACTGGCACAGGGTAGAGATATCGGTGTTAAAGTTCGACAGGAAGATGAGCCTTGCTACCTACATTCTGGAGAGAGTCGATAGAGTAGAGTTTATAGAAGTGAGGAACAATTTGTAAAGTATTACAGTAAACAACAAAAAGATGCAGCAGGGTATCAAGAACAGTTTTTGCTGTTTCCACAGTAAGATAAGAGCAGGTTCTGAGGATGTTTTAAAGGGCAGCTAGCCTGAGTGTGCAAGTAACTGAAAACAGAAAATACAGAAAATGTTTGAGCTAAAGCACCAAAACTCCTGAAAAGCACACACACATACACACACGTGCACACATATATACACACGCACACACATACACATATATATACACACACACATATATATATATATATATATATATATATATATATATCTATATATATATATTAAAATATCACTCACCGGCCACTTATTAGGTACACCATGCTAGTAACGGTTGGACCCCTTTTTGCCTTCAGAACTGCCTCAATTCTTCATGGCATAGATTCCACAAGGTGTTGCAACATGCTCAATTGGTACCAAGGGGCCCAAAGAGTGCCCAAGAAAATATTCCCCACACCATGACACCACCACCACCAGCCTGAAACCGTTGATACAAGGCAGGATGGATCCATGCTTTCATGTTGTTGACGCCAAATTCTGACCCTACCATCCGAATGTCCAGCAGAAATCGAGACTCATCAGACCAGGCAACGTTTTTCCGATCTTCTACTGTCCAATTTCGATGAGCTTGGGCAAATTGGAGCCTCAGTTTCCTGTTCTTAGGTGAAAGGAGTGGCACCCGATGTGGTCTTCTGCTGCTGTAACCCATCTGCCTCAAAGTTCGCCGTACTGTGCGTTCAGAGATGCTCTTCTGCCTACCTTGGTTGTAAACGGGTGGCTATTTGAGTCACTGTTGCCTTTCTATCAGCTCGAACCAGTCTGCCCATTCTCCTTTGACCTCTGGCATCAACAAGGCATTTCCGCCCACAGGACTGCCGCTCACTGGATGTTTTTTCTTTTTCGGACCATTCTCTGTAAACCCTAGAGATGGTTGTGCGTGAAATCCCGGGAGATCAGCAGTTTCTGAAATACTCAGACCAGCCCTTCTGGCACCAACAACCATGCCACTTTTCAAAGGCACTCAAATCACCTTTCTTCCCCATACTGATGCTCGGTTTGAACTGCAGGAGATTGTCTTGCCCATGTTTTACATGCCCTAAATGCACTGAGTTGACAGGTGTACCTAATAAAGTGGCCGGTGAGTGTATATAAATATATAAATATATATATATATATATTATAAATATATATATAATAAAATATATTATATATATTATGTGTAGGCATGCAATTTTTTATGAAAAACATTATTTAACCCTATTACACATTTTTAATACTATATTTTATTGATATCTACTGTATATACATGATCTGGTGGAAACTCATGGGAGAACCCTTTCCTCATTCTGAATGTTTATGGCAATCTTGGTGATCGTGATGGCAGGACTAACAATTGACTTTGCAGTGATTATTTATAAAATTGTATAGTTCATATTTGCAAGTTCAGTGAAACACATTGACATGTTCAAGTGAAAACGGTTTTAAAAAAGGGGGGTTTTAAATCACAAAGGGGGGTTTTAAAAACAGTATTTTGGAAATTAAAGCTTTCTTTTTCCATCTCATGTAGTTTTTCTGGAAATCTTTGTAGGTCTGGCTCCATGCCCCATTTTAGCCTAAGGGGCAACAAATGGAATGGCGAGTGAACAAAACTGTTTGTTTTTTAAATTTTTTTCATCGGGGGTTGTGACCCCAAAAATTTCCCCAAAATTTGTGAACTACCTTAAAAAGTGAAGACAAAAAAAATTTTTATTAAGGACACTATATACTATTTTTTTTCCCATTGAGACAAAATATTGGAGATCATCTGAAAAACGGGAGCCAGTCAAAAAAAGCAGTTGCCAAAATAAAGATGCTAATTCTGGGATTTAAACAACAGTGTCCATACAGTGAGATGACCTCAAAGAGAAGCACACTTGGAACTGTTTGCTGGTAACCAGCTAGGAATGCAAATCTCTGCCCTTTCCTGTAAAAGGACAATTAAGAAAGAGTTACTTTGACTTTTCCCAATTTTTCTTTATATTATTTAAACAGATACAAAGCATCACTTAAAATAAAAAAAAGCTTAAATGTACAGCAAAAAAAACCCCCACGTTTTTGTAGGGGGGGCTCATCATATGGCTTTTTTAAGGGGAAAAGGGGCAGGCAGGCATTAAAGGTACACTTACCCTTACAAAAAGAGGGCTAAAAAAACCTTTTTTTTCCCCATTTACATCATGATTTTTTAAAAAACCTTTTTTCACTTTATCTTATTTTTCCTTGTGTTTAGTTTTTTTAAAGCGGGTTTCCCAAAAAAACACTTGATGAAAATTTTAAAAGGGCACCAAAATTACTATTCTTTTCCCATAAAAACATTTGGGGGAAACGTATTTTATAGGGCTGCCCCCGGGGTTGTCTGGGTCCTTAAACCCCAAAAATGGTGCAGCCCTGATCTCAAAAATTTAATAATCAGGCCCCTTTCCAAAATTAAAGCCAATTACCGGGGGGGAAATGGGGGGCGCGTTCGGGAGACTTTTTGTGCACTAAACCGTAGTTTTTTTCCAAACTTTTGTGATTTTTGGTGGAAAAAATGACGAAATTATGCTGGAACAGCCCGGACCAAGTTAAAACCCGGTTTATGACCCAAAATTTCCCCTTCTGGAGCTAAAAACCCCCCTTAATCTATGCCCGAATAGAAAGGTTCAAAAATTCGGTGAAATTTTTATTTACTAATGAGTGAAAAATAAAATTGTCGTCGGGGTGTAAAAATTCCATAAATGTCCCCCTTTAGTTCAATTTCTTTCATAGAAAATGCACAAAAAAATTTAGGTTTCCCAAAATTTTGGGTTCATTTGACAAGCTTAAAAACGGGTTCAAAATTTAAAGTAGGTAAAAATGCTTAAATTAGTGTTGAGATTGGTTGGCTACAAAAACGGCGTTTGTCGGGCCGCTTTCGTTTAAGGTTTTTCGATAGTGGAACGATTATGACCCCAATTAAAAATTAAAGTCTATGGGAGGAAACAACCCCTTTCCCATTTTTTTTCCCACCCAAACAAGGCTGGAAAAAGCTAAAATTTTAAACTTTCCAAACAGTAAAATTTTGGATACTTTGTAATCTAGCAACACATTGGGTTTAAAAAAAGTCACAGAAAAAAAGTCCCAACCATTCCTACCCCGTCTTTTTCCAACAGCAGGGCCCTTTTTAAAACCTGATCACCCACAAATTAAAAAGGGGCCAGAAGGCAGTATGATTTTGAAAAAATCATGTTATTTAAAATGGAAATTGAATATCCCGTTCCTGGAACGCGAAATGACCCCCAAACCTGCGGGAACCCCCAAATTTTTAAAAAAGTGCCGAAAAAAAGGATTTTTTTCAACCCCCCATTTTATTTTGAACTGGAAAATTGGGACTGGGGAATGTTGTGCCACAGCATGACCCGGGGGCCCGGAGTTACAGTGGGTGGGTGGGGGTGAGACCCCGGGGCTGGCGCCCGTCATCAATTAACACGCGGTTTTAAAAGCCCTGAGGACCAGCAACAAAAACTTTCCCGTGCTAAAGAGAGTGCGGAAGCGGAAGTGTGAGAAATTTTTTTTTTTTTTTCCCACCCTTTCCCAGTAAAATTCAAGATGGGTTTCGCGTTGCCCCCCCCCGGGTATATGCGGCCCAAATTTGGGCCCCTACCCTTGGGAAATTTTACTGGGGTTTAAACGCTCCTGTTAAAACCCAGGTGCCTTTTTCCCTAGGAAATTCTTTTTTTTTCATTTTATCAACGTGCTGGGGAAATTGTCCGAAATTTGTTTCTGTCCGGCCCCAAATACTCCATGTCCTTGAAAAACCCTTTACTTTGGGTAAATTTTTTCCTGTACCTCCCTTGTAAAAATTCCCAGGGGGAATTTTTTTAAACCGGCAAAGTTGTAATGCAAGTTTTTTAGTAGTTTAATTCTAAAAAAACACTTTTTAAAATAGGATGGAATCCCACCATGCCCTTTGTTTCTCTTTTTTTCATTGTTTTAAAGGGGGGTTTTGTCTAAAAAACAGGGATTGTTAGCTAGTTAAAGATTTTGCAAAAACAAGAATTTTGAAATATTGTCCATTAAAAAAGGCCCTACCTTTTTCCCTGTTTTGAAAAGCACCACCCCCTTTGGGACCCAAACTCTTACAATTGTGAAGAACAAATGTCTGTTAGAAAAAATTTTTTAAAATAGGCCCCTTGTAGTATAGTTTGAAAGGTACAGAAAAATCCCCCCAAAAATTTTCCCAAAGCATGCCTTGAGCCACTTTGGAAAATTTGGAAGAAAAAATTTGTCTGTTGAAACAACATTTTTTGGAATGGGGCCTTTTGGTAAAAGCTGAAATGTACAGAAAAATCCCCCAAAAATTAAAAGCAGGGCCCCTTTGACCCCATTTTGGGAAACAATTGTGAAAAAAAAATTTTGTTGAAACAACATTTTTTTAGAATAGACCGTAGAAATAGTTTGATTTCACACCCAAAATCCCCCCCAAAAAATTCAAAACATGCCCCATGACCAATTTGACAAGGGGGAAAAGGAACAAATTTTCTATTAAAAAAAATTTTTTAAGAAAAGGCCCCTGTAGTTTTAGCTGATTTCAAAGAAAAATTCCCCCCAAAAAATTTAAAAAAGCATGCCCCTTGACCCATTTTTGGTCAATTTTTGGAAAAAACAAATGTCTTTTTAAAAACCCAAAAATTTTTTTTAAAATAGGACTTTTAAAATTTTCCCTTCCCATTTAAAAGCAGCAGGACTAAAAAAATTATAAAAATGACTTCCCCAAAGCCCTTTTAAAAATTTTTTTGGAGGGGAAAATGCCACTTAAAAACCCACATTTTCGGGTTCCAAAGGCCCCATGATTATTGCTGAAACTCACAGTCCCATGCCCAAAAAAAATTATAAATATACTTCTCAGCCACTTTTTAAAAATTTTTGGGAGGGGGGAAATCCACTTAAAAGCCACATTTCTTTTTTAAAAAGGGAAACTTTTTTATTGCTGAATTCACAGCTAAAAGCCCCCAAAAAAAATTTAAAAATTTATGACTTCTCAGCCACTTTTAAAAATTGTGAGGGAAAAAAGCCAAGAACCCAAAAATTTCTTTTCCCAAAAGGGCCCAAAATTTATCCTGTATCTCACAGCAACATGACCTAAAAACCCAAATTGACAATGCAAAACTTCTTAAGATAAAGTAAAGAAAAATTTTACGGTTTTGTCATAAAAACCTTTGTCTTTTTTCATTCTCCTACAGCAAAAAAAAGAATAAAAGAGGAAAAGAAGAATAAAAATTTGCAGTAAAAAATGTCTTTTTAAAAACCCAAGTTTTCAAGAGGCCCCTTTTCGTTTGAAAAGGAATGTGAAGAAACCCGGGAACTAATCGGTGCCCTCGCAATTGGGCCACAACTTAAACAGAGTTTCCCATCCCTGATTAAACTTGAAAAAAGGCCCAAACGATCCAATTTTTTGGGAAAGCGGGATCGGGGGGGGTTCGGTAATGACACCTCCAGCTGTGTTAAGGGGGTCCGCTAAATTTATGACGCTGGCTGCTGGGCAGGAAACACCTCTAGGGGCGTGACAGCCGCTGGGGCCATTGCCTTTTTGGAAATCCCCCAAAAGCCCTTTTGGGGCCCTGAACCCATGAAAAAACTCGGGTTGAGATGCAGATAGTCTTTGCATAATGATTTTAAAGCTGATCCCCTGTGTGTTGGATGTGTCCCCTGCATTGCATGCGTTGGTGGGTGGGAAAAAAAGTTTTGCCAGAGGCACCCATTGGTTCCCCACCTTGCCTGCTGCTGCCGCTACACCTACTTGGAAACCTACTGTGACGCCCCGCTGAGTTTTTCCCCCGTGAATTTGGGGAAAGTAAGCAGAGACAACAGATGTCTCCAAAATTGCTCAATCGCAAGGTTCCATTTTTGGGATTTTTTCTTATTTGGGGGGGGGGGAAGGAAAGTGCGAGTTTTGTTTTGTACCCCGGGGGGCCAGGAGGGGGGGCCCCCAAAACTGTTGTTTCATTTTGATGGCCTTAAAGCCAGGATCAGTTGGAGGAAATGGAGCATCCCCAAGGCCCCCCCCCAGGGGGGGATGGAGCCTTTAATTTCCCCAAGGGCCCCTTTGGGGCGAGGGGCCCAGCAAAAATGATCTTCCTTTATTCCTTTCCCCCTTTCCCCCTCAAATTTTGCGCCAACCTTTTTTCCAAGGAGGGACGTTGGTAACACGGGTTTCGGGAAAACCTCCTCCCCCCCCTTTCCCCCCTTTCCTCGGCACAGCTTTAACCAGCCCCGGGCTTGCCCGAGATGATGACCCTGAGAGCTGGCGCCACCTTTTCCTACTCTGGGGCCCCCAAACCCCTGCCCCAATGAAGACCCATGAAATTGGGGAAAACGTGGGCCTTTTTGGGTTTTGAGGAGAAAAGGGTCTGTTGTCCCCCATTGTGTCCCTTTTCCTCCTCCGGCGCTGGCGGGACCCGTTGTTTCAAAATGTCCAAAAGACGTTTCCCGAACTAAGATCACCCCAAAGCTCATGCTGACAAAAAGGATTTTCCGCATGACCCATTTTGGTGGGTTCTTCAAAATGGCAAGGATGGTGCAGAGCTTTTTTCCCCCTGCCCCCCAATTTTTGGGGTTTTTTGGGTTTAAACCCGAGGTCCGTACCCCCTGCTTGTCAAAGGGCCCTGTTTCCCCTTCGTACCCGCGTTTAAGGCATTCGTGCTGCCACAATGCTGGAAACATGTGGAGGGGGGAATTCCCGCGTGTTGCCATGTCAAAAAATGAGAAGGTTTTTACGAGGAGGCCCCAGCTGAAAGCTTTCAAAGCAGCCAGGCGGGACGAAAGCCGGGTTTTCAAACGGGGAAATGCGAACTGAGACCCCGAAACCTTTTCAGCGGCAGTCCCGACCCCGGGTTTGCTCTTTAAAAAATTTCTGGACTACAAGGTTTTTTGACAGTGCCCCGGCAAAAAGGGGGGTGTCCCCTACCCATTTAAGGGGGGGGGGGGGCCAGCAGATTTGCCCTTATCGCACACCACCTTGCCTGGCAAAAAGGGTTTTTACAAAAGCCCGCGCTCGGTTTTCGTTTTTTGGAGCCGTCCCCAGCTCCTTTGGAAATTTTGTTTTTGGGGGAGGTTTTCCAAAGGGGGGATTAATTTTAACAAAAGGCCGGGGGTTTGGGCACGTGATGCCAACCGGGGGGATTGGGGGAAAAAGGCCCCCGCCCCCTTTCCCCCCGGGGGTTTTTTGAGGTGCGCCGAGCCCGAGAGCCACCGGGCACCCCCAGACATCCCCCCGCTACCCCGTAAACGTCACAGAGATTAAAAGCGGCCTTGGGCCCTGTACAAATCCATGGTCGGTTTGGGAATTTGGGCTTTTTCCCGGGCCACAGATGCAGACAACGCTTGAAAAAATTTTGATGACATTTGGTGGCCCCGGGGGAGGGACGGCTTTTCTGGCAAAAAAATTTCCCCGGGCATCTGGTATTGGGGGAGGGGAAAGGGGGTGAGTGGCGGAACCCCGTGTTCCACCAGACGGAAAAGGGAAAATTTCCCAAGGGCCCAAAAAAATGGCAATGCCGGGCATTAGGTTTTTGGTTGGGAAAGGTTTGGGTTAAAGTGTTTCCTTTTGCCCAAACCTGGGGAAAACAGAAGGTGGCTGTAGACTGGCCCCCTGAAGGGATGCAGGTATCAAAAATGGCGGAAAGGGGAAGGGGTAGGATTGGGGTTTTGGTTGGGGTTTGGGGGGTACTCCGGGGGGACCCGGGGGAGGCCGAAGCGGAGGTGATCCCCTGGAAACAAGACTCTGAGAGAATGGGCCCGCTGAGGAACGCTTGGTGGGTGGCGGGGAAGAGGAGGCCGGGGACAGGGGGGTGTGATAGTGGTTGGAGGCCCGGCGTGGCTGGCCTTTTTTTGGCCAAAAGGGTTTCCCCCCATTTTAACATGCATTCGTGCAGGGGGACTTGACTGTTTTGGGGGTTGGGTTAAAACCCCTTTAAGGGTTTTTGCCTTTACTTAAAGCGTTTAAAGGCAAAAAGGGGGCATTTTGGGCATCCCCTGGGTGAAACAGGGCTTGCTCAAAGAAGGCCCCGGCTTTAAAGGTTTCCCGGACCTTTTTTAGGCGATAAGGAGGGGCGGGGTTTGGGGCTGACCGGGTTGGCGGAATCATATCAGCGGAAATTCTGGACCCCCTCTCCCTTTTTTTTGGCGGGACCCATTGGAAAACTACCCCATGTCTTTCCCCCTCCCTCCCCTTTATTTTAAACGCTTGACAGCAAAAATTTTGCGGAAAAGGGCCAGGGGTGGATCCCCAATTTTCGTCATCAAACATCATCATCAACCCAGGTGATTGGTCGTTTACCTTTTTTGCATCCGAAGCGGGGGGGCTTAAAAACAAGGGGGAACTGCAAGGCTTGGACCACCCTGGTTTTTGCCGAAATTGGGCCCGGGTTCCTTCACCTTTCCCCTTTATTTCCCTTTAGTAAAAATGGGGTCAGAGCGACTAAATCATCCTTTGATCTTTTAAACATGGGTTTTTTGACCCCCCAAACCCCATTTTTGTCATCAAAGGGGGTTTCAGACAATGGATTATCCAAGTGGGGGTACCAGTTGAAATTTGGGCGCTTTATGGGTTTGGGCGGATGCTGATGGAAAGCCGGGTGACAACAAATTTTTGGGGCCCTTTACCAGGGACCAGGAGGGGAAACTGCTAGATGCAGGTTGCTTTTAAACCCCTGAAAAGGGCAGATTGGGAAAGCGTTCGTTAAATGGGGATTTCCCCAGGGCCCCGACCCCGCATGACAGGCCCGACCCGGCCCGCAAAATGCATTCCCCGGGATGCTTTTTTCGCCAGCACTGGGAAGGGGCACCTTCTTTCATCCTCTTTTTTCCATTTGCTACCCCCCCCTTTGTCGCTTACCACCTGGGATTTTTGTCCATGTTTAGAAATATAAAAATTTTAGAAGGAAAGTAATCGTTTTGGAAAGGGCTCTTATTAAAAGAAGGGAAATCACCGCTTTCTCAAACCCTCTAATCAAAAAAAAAATTGGGTGGATTCAAAAATTTTAAATGCAAGGTGTCTATAAAAAATCCCGGAAATGGGCAAAAGTGCAAAAAACACGTATTTTTTTATGTTTTTGTATAAGACCCGGTATTTTTTGCACCTTGCCCAAATTTATGTTGGGGACTTTTAGAATTGTTTTTTTTAAGATTTACGTGGTGCGCGTCCAAAAACAAAGCTGGGGGTGCAAAAGTCAAAAAAATATTTGTTTGTTTTTTATATAATACACAGTTTTTTTTTCACCTTTCAATTCACCTGTGGTGACTAATAGAATTTGCTGTTTTAAAAATTTTTTGGGGGGATGCTGGCAATTTAACCCAAAACCGGGTGCGCCCAAAAGTCAAAAAAAAACGTTTCTTTATGTTTTCATATAATACCCCGGTTTTTTTTTGCACCTTTCAATTCACCCCCGGGGGACGAGAATTGCTGTTTTAAAAATTTAAAAGGGGATGCTTTGGGCAATAACAAAAACTGGGTGTGCAAAAATCAAAAAAACCTATTGTTATGTTTTCGATGATACACGGTAATTTTTGGGAACAAACAACCCCGGCTGACTTCAAGATTGCTGGTTTTTAATTAACCGCAAGGTGGGTAAAAAAACACAGGTTGGGTTTGGGGAAAATTTAAAATGAACACCAAACTGAAAAGTTACTGATAATTAAAAAATTTGGGGTTTTTCACCTAACCCAAAAAAACCCGCAGTTACTAAAAATGATGTGTATCCAATAAAGTTTAGGCTGCCCAAATTCCCGGAAAAATTTAATAGCAAAAATGAATAATTTAAGGATATTTCAGTTCAATTTTTTACACTAAGTCTTTTTGGGGAACCTTTATTTCCAAAGGGTTTTTAAGATTGGGGTTGTCTGTGTTTCCCCGCAGCCCCCACCCCCCCCCTCCCCCTGTATTTTTCAGGGGGTAGGGTGGGTGCTTTTAAAATTTTCTAAACAAACTAATTTAAATCTTTAAATCTCTAATCTAACTAAATTTGGAAGGGAAAAAAAAAACACAAACTAAAAGTAAGGGTTTTTTTCTTTCAGAAAAGTTTAAAAACGCTGAGCTGTTTGGCCACAGGGAAAAGCGCATCCTAAACCCATTAAAACGGGTTTAGAAAACACTTTAAAGGGGGAAAGGAAAAGGGTTTTTCTATGTTAAAAGAGGTTTAAAGTTTATTTTTCCCCCCCCAAAGCAACCATAAAACCCTCCCCTCAAGACGTCGCACAAAAAAAATTTTCACCCCGCTTATTCTGTAAACTGATTTGTGGCCGCCAAAATGACAGGAAACGACAAAATGGGGCGTTCTTAATAAAAATGATCACAGATTTAAACCCTTAAATTTTGCATGAACTGAAAAATTTTGATCACCCCTAAAAACCTTGGATTTCAACTTTGTCGATAAAAACCCCTCAAAACTAATAATAAAATATTAAGTAAAATTTTAAAGGGAATATAGGATCTCTCCCAAAAACCTATTAATTTCCCGGGCTGTATTAGGACAAAGGGGGCTTTCCCCTTTCTCTTTAGGAAAAAAAAATTTTAAAAAAATTGAAAGGGGTTCTTTTCCGAAAAAACAAAACCCTTTTTACACTATCAACATGCATCATAATTGGGCAATTTGGGGAAACACTTTTTTAAATAGAATTGTCCCTCCCCCCTTTTTTAATCTAATTAGCCAAAACAGGGAAAAACAAAAGCAATATTCCGCTTCCCAAAAAAAACGGTTATAAAAAAAAAAAAACCAAAAAATTTTTTTTAACCCAAAAAAATTTAAAAAGTGTTATACCCGTAATACGTTTCCGGGTAAAGAAAGATGAAAAAACCCGTCAGCATCCCAAATTCAAACTGAGATTTAGATTTTTTCCTTAGTCCAAATTCCCGTCAGGACCACAAATTAAACCCCAAAGAGTTTATGGGAACTCAGAAAAAAACCCGAAAAAATATTTGGGAAAAAAATGATTTTTCCAGATAAGTCAGGGCAAAATGATGGGAGAAAACGCTAGCAGCTGGCTTTAACTCCATTCTTCCTTTCCATCCTCCCAGATCTAAGAAGATAATCTACCTTTGTAATTTTTTAGGGTTTTTTTTAAATTTTCTCCTTTTATTTTATGAAATTTTAATTGCAAAAGCAAATTTTACAATTTTTGTATTTCTTTTTAAATTCATTAAGCACTGTAAATTTTTTTCAAATTTAAAAATTTAAAAAATTTTTGTAAGTTTGGCCCCTTTTATGCCTTTAAAAATTCCCTAGCCCCGATTAAAATGTTTTTCCCTTTTTGACTGCTGGAGGCATTTCATTAAAAATTTAAAACCCCGTGGTGTCGATTTAATTTGGGTTTTGGGTATTTCTAATTTTTTCCCTTTTAAATTTTTGAGAAAGTGGCGGGGGAGCGGTTTTTTTGGGGGTGCCCGACTGGGGTTTGGGGGTGTGTTTTAAAGCTAGTTTGCCCTCTAGTGAAAGGTTTAGTGAAAATTTTAAAATTGAGTGGAAATTAAATCAATTCCCTTTTCCCGTGGCCTTATGTCTGTGCTGGAAATTTTGTAAGTGACAGTTCACTTCTCACATATTAGTGAAAAACCCGCCTATCGACACCTTATAAGGGTTACAAAAATGAACTTCTTTCATAAGGGCCCCACACTGACAAATTTTTAAAAAAATGAAGTTTATCAAAATAATTAAAGTAAGTTTTCAAAAAATATGATATAAAAAAATACATATACAACTAAAAAGCTAAAATTTAAGAAACACTCCACGACTGGTATAAAATATTTAGGGTGGGGTTCATAAACCCCCTAATTGATAATTTGGGGCCCTTTTAAAACCCCGTGTGCCTTCCCCAAGCCCTTTAAAGAAAAGTACAAAAAATAAAAATTTCTAATTACCTTTTTGGCGGGGTGATTAAAAAAAAGAAGACAAAAAAAAAAAAACTTGCTTTTGTTTTTAAAGCTCTTGTTTTCCCGTGCTTGGTCGCCCCGTGGGTCCTGGCAGAAATAAGTTCTTTTTCACTTACCCCGTAGCCCAATTTAAGGCTGCAAAGTCACAGGGGGTAAAATTCAATTTAAAAACCCCTGCGTCCTTGTTCCCTCTGGAGGGTCAAATAAAGTTGGGAAAAATGACCCGCAATTTGGTGAGATCACTGGGACGGTCACAGTGATGGAACAAGAAGGTTTAAAGGGTTATTATTTTTTTATTTTTCTTCTGTATTTATCAAATTTCCCCAAATGGACGATGACATTTTTTAGGTTTTAGAAAACCAAAATTTTAAAAAAATTTTAGGAAAAAAATAATAAGTTTGTTTTCCCTTTTCATTTTCTTCCCGTTCTTCAGTTTAATATAATAAGCAAAAATTTTAAGGGTGTTTTTTTTTTTTAGCTTATCTTGAAATATGTCAAAGAAAAAATGAGTAAAAATTTGGAGTTCAAAAGAATATTCAAGTTGTTAAATTTCTAAGGTTGCAAAGAAAAGAAGTTTAAAGTTTATGTGCCTAAAAAAATTTAAAATTTCATTTGAATTTAGGAAAAAAACAAATTTTTTCCTTACTGTGCCCTTTTAGTTGCTCAAACCCAAACCCAATTTTTTTTCCAAAATTTTCTGAAAATGGGGTTTTAAAAGGGGGTTTGTTTACTCTTTCCCTGGTGCTTCCAGTCCCCTGGCACTGTTGCACTGACATCATTTTATTTTTACTATTTTTTAGTACAAAGTTTATATTAAATTCCCCCAAGTGAAGGAAATTTTAATTTTCTCCCCCTTTCTAACTGTGGCCCGCTGGCCCACTTCAAAGACAAGAACAATCTATTTTAAAATTTTAAAGGGGAGGGGAAATTTTTAAAATTTGGGGAAAAAAATATCCAAAATAAAAAACCTAAAACAAAATTGTAACCTTATAAAAAAGTATTTGCATTTTGGGTGAGAGAAAAAAAGTATTTGATTTTCCCATAAGCTTTAAAAGTTCCCCCCCCCTTTAAAAACCATTAACCCCTTCTAATCAACTCCTTACCCCGCATAAAAGACAGCTGGGCTTAAGAATCACCTTTATAGAAAAACTCCCGTCCAAGACTCAATTTTAAACAAAACAACATGGGGAAAGAAAATAGAGCTTTAAGGACTTCCCGGGACAAGATCATTTGACCGACAAAGCTGGAATGGGTACAAAACCATAAGTAAATCTGGGTGAAAGGGGGACAACTGGTTGGGTTTTTTATAAAAAAATGGGGAAAAAATAAAACGGAGTCACTCACCGGTCAATGAAATTGAGAAAAAGAGCAAACGCCCATTTAAGAGAAGCAAAAACACCCGAAAACAATGGCAAAAAAAAAAGGAAATTTTGTCCCGGTAGAACACTCTCAAAAATGAAATAAGGGTTCCAAAAAAATTTTTTAAAGAAGGCGAAATTTTTTTCTTGGGGCCAAACATGGGGAAACATGCAAGTTTGCTTTGGGAACTGAGGGGTTTCGGTTTCCAAAAGCCCCCTTTTTTTGGCCCTTTAACCTTTTTTCACCCTTTTGGAAATGTTTTTACCTGGGGGCAAACCCTTTGGTTTTTTTCCCAAAAGTAAGAAAATGGAAGAAATACAAAAAGGATGTCCTTTGACTTGGGTTGGGCCCCCAAAGCAAAAAATTTTACCTTGTATATTGTGTACGGCTGGGTTGGGGAGGTTCTCCATTTTTTATGTATACTCCCCATATATATGTTTTTATGGGCCTTTTGGGCCAAATTTTAAACCAAGGGAATTCTCACCCCTTTTTTTCAAACCCCTACAAACCCCAATAATTGTTTAAACTTTTGGAGCAGGGCCCCCACCAACGTGTTTTTTTTGTAATTAAACTTTTTAAAATGAAAAGTCTGGGTTTTTTGTGCTTAAACCTCTTTATTTTAAAATGCGGGAATATGTTTGGGGCCTATTTTAAAAAAGGGGTTTTTAAATTTTTAATTATTATCAGTCAAAAGCTATACAGGGGTGGAAATTTTTTATTGAACTCAAGGCAGTGGGACCAAAATCCCCCAAGGAAAAACCCTTGGTTTAAAAATTTCGCCGTAAGGTTTAAAATCCTGCGTGCCCCCAATTTCCCCCCGTCAAGAAGGCACATATGCAGGCCCCTCGAAGTTTGCCAATGAACACTGGATTATTCTGTGAAAGGGTTGGGAAAGGTGTGTTGGGGCCCCGGGGGACAAAAAATTTAGGCCCCTTTGGATTAAAAAAATTGTCGTGTTTGGGGGAAGAGAAAAACTGCCAATGACCCAAAGAACCCATCCCCCCTGTCATGATGGAAGTGGGAAAATTATTTTTGGGGGGGGTTTTCTGCTAAGGGCCAGGGCTACTTTTTTGCATCAATGGGAGAATGGGAATTGGGGAGCCTTTTAACCCCTTTAAAAATTTGAGTGAAAAAACCCCAATTTTCCCCCCCCCCCAAAAAAAAAGGGCATTAAAAATGGCATCGGTGGGGTGGGATTTTCAAGCAAGACAAAAGACCCAAAAATACATCCAAAGGGAACCAAAAGGGGTGGGCTTAAAAAAAAAATTTAAATTTAAAGGGTAATGGAGTGGCCCAGAAATCTCCAAGGGCCCCTTTAAACCATAAAAAATTATGGATTTGGGGTTTTAAATGCCCCCGTTGGGCCCAAACGACAGCCCAAAATCTTAATTTATTTTTGAGAAGATTGCATAGAGGAGTGGACCAAAATTTCCCCCTTTTACCCTTTTGCGCAAACCTCATCATCAACTACAAAAAAAAATCTGCTGTGCTTTCCAAAAAAGGGTTTTGCCCCCAAAATATTTAAATCCTTTTTTTCCAGAGGGATCCCAAAAAATTATTTTCCTGCAAAATTTAAAATAATTTGATATAATTCTCAAGTTTTTTTCTGGATTTTATTTTTTATATTTATTCTCAATGTTTAAAAAAAACCCACCCCTTTAAAAACAAAAAATGTTCCCTTTTTTGTTGTGGGCAAACTTTCACAATCAGCAATGGATAAAAAAATTATTTCCCTTCCCCTGTTAATTTACATCAGACGGAAAAATTTCATCAGGTGGGCCCCCCGATGTGGACTGGAAGTCCCGTTAAAGGGAAGGGTTTAAAATTTAAAAACCCATAAAAAAAAAAACCCAACAAATAATTTTTGAGCTAGGGGTACAATTTAAAATTTAGGATTAGGGGTTTATTTAGGGTTTTGGGGCCCCGAGTGAAATGTTGGGGTTTGGGAAGTCACAAACATGAATTTTATTTACACTGGTATCAAAACCAAAAACAGGGATAGATTTTTAGAAAAATAAAAAAAAAAATATTTGGGTTAAACCGATGTATAGGGTCCTTTGAAAAAAAGGATTCAATTGAAACACCCAACAAGTAATTTTTAGTTTGAGGCACAGATTTCCCATGTTGCAAAGCAATAGAGACTTTGAGTGCTGTGTTGGTGACCAGAACCCCCCTTAAAAAAACCCGTAAGCCAAAAATTACCCCTCTAAACAACCCCTTCTTATTATAAAGCTTACCTGGAGATTCATAGCAAAGACTGTTAAACCCCCCCTTTTATGACCCCCAAAAGGGGGAAAAAAACTTTTTCATGCTACCAAATTTATTTGAATGCAGACTAAGTAATTTGTTATTCAGGGACCTTCTAAACAGGATGCACTATTTACACTGTGGCTCATTTCCTTATGTCCTCACTGACCAACTTATTTAAATGAACTGGGAATAGTTTTTTACTGGGTGCAAAATTGGGGTGCTACTGTTTTGTAAATATGCACAGAATCTAAAGGGGAAAATGGCATTTTCCCCATAAGTTGGATAGGGGAGTAGGTTCCCCTTTTAAAGGGAAATTTTTCAAGGAGATTTAACAAAATTTCCCTTTTGTCTCCCTAAGAACAATAACAATATAGCAAGTGTATGAAAATAGTCTTCTGTACAAGTAACAATTGAAAATTTTAAAATATTCAGTTTTTGCTTGTTTTTTTTTGTTTGTATTGCAAATTTTTCAAAACATGGTTGAGTTTTTTCACAAAACGGGCTACTCAAAAGAACCCGGTTCAAATGTCATGGGCGACCAGGCCCTAAGGTAGCATAAATAATCTTTTGCAAATTAACAACAGAACTGTTTTATCCTTGAATACAAAAGGGAGCTTCCTTAATAGAGAGATTTTAAAAAACCCAAAACCCAAAAATTAAAATTTTTGTCATGCTTTCTAAAGTTCACACAAGGATTAAACAACAGACAAATAAAGAAATGTATGTATATGAATATGACTTTATGGAGTAAGGAACTAGAGTAATTTCCCCAAACTACAACATATTTGAAGCACTTAGCCCCCCTTCTAAAAAAAAGCATGCCCTTTGTTAAGAATTTCTTTATTTTAAAAAAATTCCCCAAAAGAAAAAACATTCCCTTTTCCCCCTTTAATTTTTAAAATGCTCGGGGAAAATGTTTGGGGGCTATAGAAATAAAAAATTTTTTATTATTATTAAGTTCCAAAGGAACATGAAAACAAAACCATTTTTGTTGGGCTATGTTTTTATGGGAAATTTTTTGGGGTTTTACTAACCCCGTTAATTTAAACAGTGTGGAATGGAAAAATACAGTTTGAGGAGGTTTCCCGATTTATCAAATTTGGGTCATAAATTTAAAATTTTTGAATCCCCAGACTTTCCCAATTTTAAACCCGCTAAAATTGCCTTAAATTTTTACCCAAAATCTTTGCCACAATTTTGGGAGTAATTTTAAAAACCAAGCCCCTTTCTCTTAATTTATTGGGTCCTTTTCGTTTAAGCCATTTCCCCGCTATTGAGGTTTCAAAAATTTTTTTAAAAGGCCTAAATAGGCCAAATTCTTGCCATTTTAAAACTAGCTAACAAAAATACTTTTTGTGGCACAAAAAGAGAGAGAAGAGAAGGTGTCCAACAAAAAAAAAAAACACTTTAAATATCTACAAAAGGAAAAAATAAAGATATTATGGACGTTATAATGTCAAAATTTTTGAAAAATTTTTCAATTTTTCAAGGGATTGCTGCACGTTTCACTGGCTTTCGCAAAAAAAGGGAGCTCCTTGGTGGTGGGGGGATCATCCTAATGGAAATGACCATCAAATCTTTGGAACAAGAGTTCACCAATGGTTTGTTGCCTTAAACAATAATTCTATGTGGAGGTACCTAGAGAAAGGAGTTAGGAACTACAGCACTATACGAGTTCTTAATATTAATATGATCATATTGATATTAAGTAATTAGCTTGAGGAGCACAATGGCCCTCACCAGAAAAGTGTCTTAAAATGAGCCCCAAAGTGGAATGTTTTTGGTGCATTATGTTGAAGCTTATCCCAGACACATTTATTATGAACTTAGGACACTTTCTGTACACTGCTCAACAGAGGGTGTGTCTTCGCTAAAAGTGGGCATAGCCTTGTGGGAACCATGGGGGTGACTACGATATAACACGCTGTGCCAAAATTGCATAGAGAGTAAGCAAAAAAAAAGAAAACTGTTCTAAAAGTAAGAGAAGTCTAAACCTGCACCAGTTTATCAATCAACATGAGCCACTTTAATAAGTCTGATGTATTTGTAGACTGCTTAGTTTATCCTGTCTAACTTTTAAACCGCAATAGTAAATGATGGACAATGTTTGCCCTACGTCAGCTCCCAGCATAAGTGTTTGCAGGCTCCCAGCATTAGTGTTTTAGTATACATCTTTCAAATGGAAGTTTCTGATCCATTTTATATTCATAAAGCTTAAAAACTCACCTTCAATAACTCCATAACTGAAATTATGCCATTTCTTCACAACATTTGTAGAATATTTCTTTTCAGTGTCTTTACAGTTAAAATTATCCTTTTTAAAAGCAGCACTTTTGCCTTAGAAATAAAATCGAAAAAAGGGGTCAAGACGAAGAATATTGAACCAATAAAGTCTTCCCTACTTAAAATGCATATAGCAAAGGCGTCATAAAGCCACAGCTATGAATATTACAAATGGTAATGCTATTATTCGGTGTATAGTTGCCAACGGCATTTAATATAAAGATTTTACAGAGGTGTCAACTGATATATAGCAAACACACAAACAGTCTCAAATCATGTAAAATATGCTAAGTATTAAGCATATGAATTATACTTTCCCCACAATAGCGGAGAAAGTGCTTGCTTTGCAACATGGCTTAAATGAACAATAAGTGAATGTCTTAATGTTGGCAATATGTCTTATTCCTTTTTTCTTTATACTTTTAAAGTTACAGTTTTTATTTTCAAAACTATATCCGGCAGCATTGGACTAGGTTTTTTCAGCAGCAGAAGTGTGAAAAATGAAAATCAGTTATTTAAAAGGGGCAGGATGCTTATTCTGCTGGAAACCTGATCGTTCAATGAGATGTTTTCTCCAAGGGGGAAACTGTGGCTGAGTTTATGAGTGTTCATATTTATGTATGGTACATAATCGAATTAATAAAGCTTTCCAAACTTTTAAGCCTGGATAGATGCTCCATTTCTTGCCTTAATCATACTATGACCACATGCAATTTTATTCCTCTAAGGATTTGTCAGGGTCCACTTAACAAATTGAAAAGTAAAATACCATCCTCCTTTTTCTAGACCAGAATGAGAAGAAAGATTTGCCAGAGTAGGACGGTGCCATAAAGTTAGGATGACCGTTTTGTCACCAGAATTATATGGAGGTAACTTGAAAAGTGATGTTTTTGCTGTTTTTAAATAACATTTTAGAGTTTTACATTTATTGCTGCAATATAAACTGGAAAAGACAAAACTCAAGTCACCAAAGCTGGCAAAGGACATTTGGCTACATACATACAAAAAGATACAGACAGAGATGGACTTTCTAAATGTGCAACCTCTGTAGCATCAAAGGTCTGATAGGCAATGGGAGCCTACAACCTTAAAAGCATGTTACTTCTGTTTATTAAGTCTATTTTTTATGTAAGGGACTAAGTGGATGACAGTGGCTCACAGATATTGGTGAATTGTAAGAGTATTGTGCACTTATCATTCAGGTCCAAGTTAAAATCAACCTGACTCCGAGCACTTCGCTTTTGGTTAGTCCAAACTAAATTTTTGGAGACAATTGAAGAAAAAATTGCCATAATCATAACCCTAATGTTGGGTTCTTGAAGTGGTTTTAGGAGGTTAACTTCCTGTCTGATATCCTGTCCGACATCACCTTTAGCTACTTCACCATAGCCCACTGTATCATGGTAACCATAAGAGACATTTGACATCACATTCAGTGTCACATCTGGTTAACATAACAATGAGCCTATGGAGCAACCAGACATTGGACAGGAGGTTGGACTGTAAGTTAAACATTACAGGGGTGTTACGTTGCTTGACTGTCAAGTTAATGCCCTAAAAAAACATAAACAATGTAACCCCACCTTAGGGTTAGAATTAGAGTACAGCTATTTTTATGGATAGGCATAGGTTAGAGAAAAAAAATTCAGGTTCAGTATATCTGGAACAAAATTTTTACACAAACAGGGTCACATTTGAGTAACGCTATAATAGAGCACTAAATAGGTTCTCTATGTTAAGATGATGACGCACAAGGGACCAACATATTGTTCTTACCTTCTTACTGTATTCTGTCTGTGATCGCTGTGTATGCACAAAATCAATAGATCTAACTTGGCAATATTACCTTAAATGATTACCTTGTGTGATGATAATTGAACCCCCATTCACTATCTATCCTGACGAAGATCCTTTGACTTCCTATTAGATGAGGATGAGTCGGTTACAATTGAAAGCCAATTTTTCTTAGATTACTGTATATGATCTAACTGGCTATCCAACTCACAGCACATTTGGGTTCTCTGATTTGACATTTGAAGGATATAACCATAGAAAAAATGTGATTGTTTGTTCCTTAGATGCATGAATGGCATTCAAATATTTAATATTGTTAACAAACAGGCGTTCTGTTATTTCTGAAAACAGTATTTGCCTGACAACTTACAATATCAACATTTCTTAATAATTACTAGTGTTAAATTTCACATTTGGATCAATGTCAAATTCAGAAAAATTAAAGAAAAATGGGACATTATTTACTCAAGTAGCACAGGGGCTTGTGTTGCCTCCTACTGGGTTCAGTCTATTGTCCAATCATTGAGCTGTAAGTATGGCCATGTGTTTGTGTTTTTCAATGTTAAATTCAATTTAGATTTTGGCGAAAATTGCTGAGAAATTGATCCCAACCCTAAATTGGGCATTGGATTAGGGTTAGAGTCTTTAGGGGTTTCAAGAGGTTAGTGTATCTTTTAGCATTGCTCTGGTTCTTCATCACACATAAATAAACCTATTGCTGCTAAATGTGTTTGGAGACCTTGGGCGACATGTCCTAATATGAATTTGCCATTGTTTTGGTGTATTTTGTGCCCAAACAACTTTTGACACCATATTCTTGATATAAATGAACTGTAGTATGCCAAAACTAGGCGCACTATACGCCAGGCATGACACATTGTACTGCTCCTAAAAAGGCGACTTAAATATACTGGCAATGATACGCTGTGCACCTCCATAATGCAATGTGCCTATTGAAGTGCATTGCATACACTAGTAATGATACATTATGCGCCTCCATTACGCAACGGGCCTCGATAGGCGCATTACATACACTAGTAAGGATACGCTATGCACCGCGATTGCGCAATGCGCCTTTTTAGGTGCATTAAGATTACTATGTAATGTCTACCAGACGCCAGATTTTTCAGGTGCACTTTAAAATGATTACCTGCTCCCAAAAACTGTGCGGCAATGCCAATTTTCAGACATGTCACCCATTGTGTTTTGAAATGAAAACCGCATTAGTAAAGCATGTTTGAGATTTAATCCAGCACTTGACAGATAAAAAATAAAATGTTCTTCTTTATTTCATCCCAAATTTACCTTTACCTCTTATGCATTTCATACCATCTCTTTGGTTGTTAATCATGCTTGCATTACACCATGCTTTTTGTCACTCCTAGTGCAACTGTCAAACAACACTTCTAGTTTCCCTAGATTATCTCTATGTTTTGGAAACAAAATGTCCAACGTCACTTCTGCTTTCAGGAACCTGAAATGACATTGAATAGTCACATAGGAAGTGACAATGTGGTGGGAGGAACAAGAGCCCTAGTGCAACACTGAAAGGTAAGTTAACCCCTAAAACACCTAAAAACCCTACCCTTAACTTTGAGTAATACAGGAGTTATGATTAGTGATAAAACTAATATTAGGAATATTAGTAATGGGTTAAAGATAAAATTCGGGTTCAGATGTTTTGAACTCAAATTTATAGACAAATTTGGTCAAACTATTGTTAAACTAAACATGTCCCTATTTGAGTATGAAACAATTTTCCTAATGGAAAAGCAACAAACAAAAAACAAGGACAGGGGGTCCATGTAAGGCAGAATATGGGCTCCTTACTCTCCAGTAGCTCATCATACTTATACAGAGGGCATTTTTAAAAGTAACAATGAAAAACCTTTTTGGCCCCTCCATAACATCATACTTATGATTTGATCGCATTAATTAGTAGCAATGATACTTGTGCGCCTCCATAAAAAACAATGTGCCTATAAGGCACATTACAACCTAAAAAGAAACGTTATGTGCCCCCCATATGCAATCGCCCGAACGCATTAATATCCCCCTATTAAATGAAACGCTATGCACTGCGATTTGCGCAATGCACCTTTCAGATCAACACATTTTTCCCATTCAATTTTCGTCCAAGGTATACCTGATTTTTGGGGAGGACGTACTTTCGGGGCACTTTTCACATTTAAAAATGCCCAAAACTCCGCGGGAGTGCCAATTTTTACATGTCGCCCAGGTATTTCAACCCATGTTATGCCTACCACAAAGATACTTTTAGGATTTATAATGAATCCTAATATCACAAATAAAGCAATCTACGGTACTTTATTGTTTTGGGGTCTGGGAAATTTGAATTTCTCAAATAAATGGTATTCATACTGTTGGGCATGGAGTATCATTATTATCACCACTGGAGAAAATACTTTTCCCCACTTGTTCAAGTAAAATCTAAATTGCAACACAGAGTATTTGTGTAACCATGGGTTTGAAGAAATGCGGCCAAATTTTTGCAATGAAAAGCAAACCCCAAATTGCTCACTAATATAATGCGTAAAAAACAAATCATCATAAACAGATTTTACTATATCAGAGTCAAATTTTACAAACCTTATAGCGGTGGACAGGTCAAAGGATTGGCTTTACCAGCAAAACACCAACCTCTATTATATAAGCATACCATCACACTTCCCCAATAAAAGTTTTTATTGTGTCCTAGTGCATACTTAAACCAGAACAACACCAAGTTGCATTAATAAATTGTAATTAACTTTTTTTTACTTTCTGTTTTGGAGAAAATTGCTAAGCTAGTGCTAATGAGGACTCCCTTTTTTATTATTCCAAGAAAAAAATTTTCCAATAATAAAAACCTTATTGAACGCCTGAAGCAAAGAACTGTGGTAGATAAGTAAAAATAATAAGTGTTAATTTCAAACAAATTCAATATGCTTTCTGGTATTTGTTAAGCGTTGGTCCATGCATTTTTAACAAATGTAGAATTTTTAAATCTTTTGATACTGATGTACTGATTTTAGAAGGTTATATGTAATAACATGATCTGTGAGGACCATACAACTGTAGTAATTAAAAAGACAGGTTTGAAAATATGTACATTGTAAAAAACCTCTTTTGTTGATGTGTAACTAAACATTTTCTTCCATTTCTGTGTGTTAGTCAAGCACACAAACAATAAAAATAAAAAGGTGATATATTTTATTGGCTAGCAAGCTACATTAAAGGCAATGTGCATCATTGTAATGGATCATATACTATCGGAAAAAAAAAAATTTTTTTTTAAAAAAAAAAAAAAAAATTTTTAAGGGGTTTTCTCAGTATAGGCTTTCATGGGCATCTTGAGCTTTCTCTCTGTCTTACAGCTTCAAATTCAGGGGTTTTTCCCTCTCCCCCCAAAGTAGCCCTTAATTCCTCTAGAAAAAGGGGTGACACCCAACACCCTCCCCCCTCCCTTCCCTGCTTTCACCCTTTAGTCATCATCACATTCTGTTTATTTAGGGGGAAAAAGAGAAGATGTCACAGCTCTGCAGACCCCCCTTCAAGGGGTCATTTTCTCTCCCTTTTTAAGAGCTGTCACCTCCCCCCAAAAGGGCCCCTTTGGGAAACCCAGAACACCTGAAATTGCTTGTAAACATTTTTCAAATACAGCCCCCTAAAATTGCAGAAATGAAAATCTTGTTATTGTTCAAAGCAAGGGGTATAAAATTTGTGTTATTTTGGTGGGGAAAGCAAAAGTGAAATTATATGTTTGTGATAGGGGGGGAGGGGAAAAGTGAAATTAAAAGGGTTTTTATATGGGTGAGAGGAGCAGAGTGTATTATATGTGTGTTATACGGATGGTGGAGCAGAGTGTATTATATAATATATGTAATATGGGTGGGGGGAGCAGAGTGTATTATATGTGTTGTATATGGGGGAGGGGAGAAAGTGTATTATATATGTGTAAATGGATGGGCTACAGAGTGTATTATTTGTGTGTTATATGGGTGGGGGAGCAGAGTGTATTATATGTGTGTTATATGAGTGGGGGGACAGAGTGTATTATGTGTGTTATATGGGTGGAGGAGCAGAGTGTACTATATGATTGTTAGATGGGGGGAGCAGAATGTATTTTATTTGTGTCATATGAGTGAGGGGAGCCGAGTGTGTTATATGGATAGGGGGAGTGAATCTAACATTGTCCAGATCCTTCACATCAGAGCTTTCACTGTCCCAGTTTCACTTTCATTTTCACACAACTCGGGTGGAGTAAGCACAGAGAGGACAGACTATCTCAGTACAGGAGGCGTGTCCCACTTGGGGATGAGTCCCGTCCAGGAGGATAAACTAAATATCAGGCAGCCAATCACAGCACGTGGGCATGTCCCATCCAGGGGATTGAACTAAATATCATGCAGCCAATCACATCATAGAGGGTATGGCCCGACCCCCATACTGCAGGTGTAGAACACACAGATTAGCTAATAGCCGCCATACTAAATGATTTAGGTAATACAAACCAAAAGTGCTTATTATTATGGTCTCCATCATTATAGATATGATCTTTGTATCGAGAATACCCCTTTAACTTACGATGGATTGTTGGATGACTTTCATAATAATTTACGTTCAAGATTTGCTTCTATTCTATGCTTGTTGATGAATCTGCAAGTTTAGAGCTCTCTGGACATTGTTAGAAAAGCATGGGGAAGTTGTGTTTCTTCCTACTTGTGCTCCAGTGGGACAACGAGTATGTTTTTGTCAGGTTTATCTGCTGTGACCTCACGAGTGGTTGACTGTCAGGAGGGCTGATGTGACCTCACAAGTGGCTTGCTTTCAGGTGAGCTGCGGTGAAATCACAACGGGCGTGCTTTCAGGTGGGCTGACGTAATGGTAATCCAGCACTCAAGGACGTAGGATTAAATTTGTAGAAAACGTGGTTCACTCTTTATTGAAGAATTCTTAAAAGCATGATTAACCCCTTAAGGACCCAGCCTGTTTTGGCCTTCCTGACCCAGCCCTATTTTTGAAATCTGACATGTGTCCAATTTTTTTGAGAATAACTTTTTGACACTTTTACCTATCCATGTGATTCATAGATTGTTTTCTCGTGACACTTTGTGCTATAAGTTATTAAGAAATTTTGGTAAACAGAATCCTTTTTTTGTTTGTGAAAAATATCAAAGTATCTTGAAAATTTGGAAAAATTGCCGATTTTGAAAAGTTGCAAAATTTCTCGTGCAAGACAGATAATTATTCCCCACAAAATATTTTTATAACTAACATCTACCATATTCTACTGTAGGTTGGCATCATTGTTTAAATAAAAATATTTTTTTTTTTACGACATTAGAGGGCTTAGAAATTTAGTATAATTTCTCACAATTTCAAAAATTTGCAATATACATTTTTTTAGGGACCACTCCATTTTCTGACGTGGCTTTGAGGGGCCTGAAAGTTAGATACCCCCATAAATAATGCCATCTAAGAAACTAGACCCCTTAACGTTTTTTACAACATTATTTAGGAAGTTTGATAACCCTTTAGATATTTCACAGAAATTAAAGCAAAGTGGAGGTAAAATTTTTCAAAATTTCACTTTTTTTGCAGATTTTCAATATTTTTTCCTTTATTCACGGAATACGGTAAATGTGACTAGGTAAATGCAACTTAATAATAAAATTCCCCCAGGTCTGCCGTTTTTAGAGATATCCCATATGTGGCCGCTAGTGCATTATTTTGGCTCAACCATAAGTCCCAGAATAGGAGGAGCACCTACTATACTCTGGGTCTCATTTCAATACGATTTTATTTAGGGGGCCATTTCAGGTTTGGGGACACCCTAAGGCTAAAAACTTAATAAACACCCCAAAATAGACCACATATTGGGAAACTACACCCTTAAGGAATATATCCAGGGTGCATTAAGTATATAGACCCCACAGGTGATTCAAAAAAATTTTTTTTAGCATAAGGCTGTGAAAAGAAAAAAAAATTTTTTTTTCCAATAATCTGCAATTTTAGCTTAAAATGTTTCACATATAAAAGGGTTAATCCTGGAAAAAAAAAACCAAAACTTTGTTAAGCAATTTCTTCCAAGTTTGGCAATACCCAACATGTGGGTGTAAACGCTGTTTTG
This sequence comes from Phyllomedusa bahiana, assembly GCA_025379985.1. NCBI lineage: Eukaryota > Metazoa > Chordata > Amphibia > Anura > Hylidae > Phyllomedusa > Phyllomedusa bahiana. Next base: position 176,496 of record JAODAL010000540.1, on the reverse strand, counting down.
GGCGCATAGCAGGGCGTATAAAGGAGGGAGCGCTATTTGGCTTTTGGAACGCAGATTTTGGTGGGGCCATGTCGCATTTGCAAAGCCCCCAAGTAGCAGAACAGGCAAACATCCAGAAGTCGCCCCATTTTGGATTCAACACCCATCGGGATCTCATCTAGGGGTGTACTGTGCATTTTGGATGCACAGGTGGGGTTTTCCCTAGTTTTTTTTTTAGCATTGGGCAATTTAAAATGGGGGGAAAAACGCAGTTCAGGGTCATTGTTTTTTGAGTTTCAATTTACAGCATTGGCCGTGCAGTGTAAATGATGTGATTTAAATTTACAATGGGGTCGGTACAATTACAATGAAAAAGATTTTATATAGTTTTTTTTTTCTGTTTTAATTTCTTTTACACAGTAAAATACGTCTATAAAAATTGCGTTTTTATGTTGTCCTATTCTGACAGCCATAACTTTTTATTTTGCTGTGTGCAGAGCTGTGTATTGGCTTGTTTTTTTGCGGGGTGATTGAAGTTTTTATTGGGACCATTATGTGGTTCATTATGATGCTATGTTCACTTTTTATTAAGGTTTTTGTGAGATGTTTTGAACAAAATACAGCAATCTTGGTAGTGTTTTTTATTTTTATTTTTTTATAGCGGTCACTGTACGGTATATATGACATGGTAGCTTTACTCAGCCGGTCAATACGATTACACTGATACCCAATATGTAATATTTTTTTTATGTTTTACTGCTTTTATACAATAAAAACACTTTTATTCAAACAGAAAATACGTTTTTGCATCACCATAGTTTTGAGAGCCATAACTTTTAATTTTCTGTGCTTGGAGCTGTGTAGGGACTTGTTTTTTGCGAAGGATTGACGTTTTTTATTAGTAAACATTTTTGGGGGGACAAGGCTTTTTTGATTGCTTTTAAATCCATTTTTTGAGGCCAGGGGAAAGAAAATACTGCAATCCTAGTAGTGTTTTTTTATTTTTATTTTTAACAGGGCTTCACCGTGCAGTATCCGTGATAAGTTTTGCTTTACTCTTTGGGTCGCTATGATTATGGCGATACCCTATTTATATAGTTTTTTTTATGTTGAAGCACTTTAAAAAAAAAAAAAGTTTTTTTAGTGTTTAAAACAATATTTATGCATCGCTATCTTCTGAGAGCTATACATTTTTTATTTTCCGTATACAGAGCTGTAAAAAGAACTTGTTTTTGGGGGGAAAGGGAAATTGGACATTTTTATTAGTACAACTTTGGAGCTTATAGGAGTTTTTGATCGCTTTTTATTCCATTTTATGTGCTTGCGGGATGAACAATAATCTTAATTCTGTGATTGTTTTTTTGTTTGTTTTTTTTTTACGGCGTTCACCGTACGGTTAATTGACATGACATATTTATAGGGCAGGTCGTTACGCACGCGGCGATACCAAATATGGAACTTTATTTATTTTTTTATCTTTTTTGGGGCGATTGGCGTTTGTAAAGGGGAAAAGGGCGATGTACTATTTTTATTTTATTTTCGTGTTTGTGTTTTAACTTTATTTTTTCCCCTTTTTTTTTACTTTTTTTTCACTTTGCACATTTTTATTTTACTTTTCCCCCATAGGGGATTTGAATGAGAGATCTTTAGATCTCTCATTCAATAGGAATCAGTGCATAGCTTGTTGCTATGACTGGTTCCTATGACAACTGTCAGTCACGATGCCGGGGCGTGCCCACAGGGCACGGCCGGGCGTCGTAACGCACAGAAAACCCCGGGAAGGCATTCTCTGCCTTCCGTGGAGTCTGTAAGGAGGCAGGAGCTGCACGGATCGCCCGATCCGTGCCTGCTGCCGCCGAACAGAGACCAGCAGGAGGGGGCGATCTCTTCCTGCGTCTCTCTTAGTTATTGCGACCCGATCGTCGCGATAATTAAGGGTTAACCGGCCCCCCTCGGAGCGATCTCGGGTCGGGGCCGACGCCGCGGGGTGTCAGCTGTAAAAATACAGCTGACACCCCGCGCCGATGCGCGAACTCTGCTTTAAGTGCGCGATCCTCAGGACGATCCATACGTCCTGGTGCGTTAACCCCCAAACGACCTGGACGTATGGATACGCCCAAGGTCGTTAAGGGGTTAAAAACATCCAAACATGCAAGTACACGTTTACGCGTTTCAGGCTAGATCTTCAGCCCTTAATCGTAACATACTAGAACATGTACGAATTTTTCTTAAATACCCACCCCGGAACTAATCAAACTTTTTCACCTATGTTTAACTTTTTGGGGTACAAAAATGATGCACACCCTATCTACAACCCATAACATTAGACGATTTCAAGATATCTAGAACGAGATTGCATAAATAATTTTAACCACATATAAAACCTAAGAAGTACATAGAGAACAATTGAAAAAACATGCAGATATAAAATCTAAACACTATATATTGTCAGAAAAAGGAACTTTTTATGGGAATGTAAAAAAACAACAAAAAAAAACAAAAAAAACCTTCAATATAAATACATAAGATCTGTTCTATGGTTAAGTCCTAAAGGGCACCTCGTATCAAGTGTCAATATCCAATATGCCTCTCTATTGGTAAGCACCTTCCTCCAGTCCCCCCCCCCACTATAGGTTTTTGACATACTCAATTGCCATAACTTTTAAATGTTCCACACTATTTGATGTACATCCTGAAAATGTTTGGAGATCCCAGACACTTTGCGGGGACCTGGATGATCCATCATAAACATCTCCCTAATCCTTACTTAAACATGGTGGTACAGCCCACAAAACTGTAGGTTACAAGAACCGCACCAAGCCTGGTATACGACATGTGAAATATACAGTTCAATAAAATTATGGATTTTATATTTTTTATGTGTAATGTAAGATTCAAAAGTTCCTGATTTAACCATGTATCTGCACTGTCCGCACCTACCTGGGACCGCATCTAAATGACCCTTGAAGTCAATCCCTGTGTCCCCTCTTGCAGACCGGGTATTTTAAAAAACATACTGGGTGAAACTATTTACCTATAGTCTTGGTTTTTTTTAGATGTACCGACACCCATCCTTAAGAATATCCCGAAGTATGGAATCTGTAGTGACACCGTAAATACTTCTGTAAATTTTTTTAATAATCTCAGTGAATTGTCTACTGTAAGCAGTAGTAAAACATATTGGGGAAATTATTTTTCCTTTCATATCTTTTTGCATTGAAAAGTTCACCCTATTTCTCTCTGATGCTCTGTTCACACCTCTCTCAATCTGCCCAGGTCTTATACCCCCTACTTTTTTAAACCTTGGTAATGATATTCTTTTCTAATTCATAGGCTTCTGGACTGCGCAGTTTCTTTTGGATCTAATGAATTCCCCTGTCGGGAGATTGTTTATCACATGTTTGGGTGGCACTTGAGCGTGTAGAATATTATTTCCTGCAATAGGGTTTTCTATATGTACTGAGTGAATTTTGCCACTACCTGAATTCACCCCTAATTTCAGATCCAAGAATTTATCTCCTTTGGAATTCATTTCATAGTGAATTTCAAAATTCTCCTGGTTGGAATTTAGATAATTTACAAAAAGAGGTACCGACATAGACGAATCCCTGGCAGATTAGCAGGGTATCGGTCTATGTATCTGCCATACCAGTAAATGTCCTGGGCAGCAAAGGGATTATCATCATTATATATTGTTGTTTTTCCTCTCCACCAAGCCATGAATAATTCGCTAAAGAGGGTGAAACACAACAACGCCCGCTTTGGCACCCCTGTATTTTGCAAATAGAACATGTCACTCAAAAGAAAAATAGAGTTATGAGCCCAGGAGAAAATTCTCCAAATTTTTCATGCACCTCAGTTCTAGATATTTTAATATGTCCTAATGTTTATGGGTGTAGATAGGGTGTGCATCATTTATTGTACCCAAAGACACGTTAAACATCAGTGACATTTGATTAGTTTCCGGGGTGGTATTTAAGAAGATTACGTACTAATGGGTTCATAGTATGTTTGTACGATTAAGTGCTGAAGATCTAAGCTGAAACGCGTTAAACGTGGTCTCTGCATGTTTGGATTGTTTATAATCATGCTTTTAAGAATTCTTCATAACAGAGTGGAACCAACACGTTTTTCTACAAATTTAATCCTACGTCCTTGAGTGCAGGATTACCTTCGCTTTCCAGTTGTTGCAGAGTGTTCTCATCTCCGGCCAGGATGATCTCCGTGCACACGGACTCTGGATTAAGGACAGCTGTATAACCCCGTGATACCCCAGGAGGCCGTGAGCTGTACTCCGTTACCCTTCTTTCTATAATATGCTGGACTTTTTTTTTTTTGGCGGGGCCTTTTGAGAGTTTTCTTGCTCCCCGGATTTTTTGAGCACATTTCCTCGTTGTATTGTTGAATTCAGTGACATGCGGATTGTGGACGGGTATACCACCATTTTCTGCTATAACATGAGGTTCACTCGTTACACCGGAGGAAACCACTTTATTCACAGTGGATAATCCTGCATACGTAACATAGCGAAATTAATATTTGAACAAGATGTTGCGCACATCACAACATGAAAGCCTCAGATTTAAAACAGCAGATTTTGGAGTTTGGAAAAAGTTATGTGTCAGCAACTTAGAGTCTGGTGGTACAGCACTACACTGCAAATTAGTGATAAGGGGATGATCCCCAGGGGTCTAAGGTTAATATCTTAAAACACCCCCAATTTACCTTATATTGACACCTTTATAAACAGAATGGAACAAATTTTGAAGTGATGTTCCGATGAACTAATGTCACTTATCATTAGCTGAAAAGAACACTTTAAAAATTTGGATGTATCCCTGATAAGAGGCAAAGGAGGCAGTAATGGTTCCACTCAACAGGACCCTACATATAAATTCTTGGAATGAAACAAAATTTAAAATTATATCTGAAATAAGAAAATATCACATCCATCACACACACACACACACACGAAATTTAAAATAGAGACTTCTATGGATTATACGGATGTAAAATCTACAGATGGCAGTTTGACAAGGAACATTCATATCCTAGGTCTATTTTGAAAAAACAAAATTCAAAGAAACGAATAAAAGAGTAGCGTTTTTGCCTCTGGAGGGAAACAGTTTCCGAAACTCGGGACGACACCTTCAGAACTCTGAGGGATACTTATATCCTAGTGCTAATAACCTACAGCACAATATCCCTTCAAAAGAACGCCAAAATTTTTCGGACGAGGGAAACGCACGTGGAGGGGGATAGGGGGGTAGGAACATAAGAGGTTCACATACCAGACTATATGCCAGAAATTCAACACCAGGACCCTACCTATTGACAGATCTCCCCCCCACCACAGAAATAGGGGACAATAGTCTGAAGTATTTTCACCTTCTAATTGTATTAAATCTGTCAGCTTTATCATTCTTATCTGTTACCAGACTTAACGTCCTTTAGGCAGAGGTCTTGGTTATACACTCCCTGCTACGGACTTTAATCTAACGAGACGAACACAAGGATGTCAATTACTGTTTGTCAGACTTCTTACAGTCAAGAAACCTGTTTTTGAAGATAATACTCAGAAACTCGTATAAAGATGTAACCGGAGGTTAGAGAATTTTTTCCTCGAGGCTTAAAGTTTCTGTTGAACAGAAAGTCCCTACTAGCATTAGAGGAATCACAAGATGAGGACACATGGGCATTTCTAATAATATTACCACATTTTGATGTTAAACACACACAATGTATACTGAGGAATAGGGATTGTGGTTACCCGGTAAACTCGGAGAAACGCATCCATGGAGGATTTTCGAAAACTTAGTGGAACGGGAGCTCAGAGAAGTACACCTAACACAACACCAAGAACCGTATAAATCTATGCTAGGAAGAATCACAGGCTCTCAAATGATTGGAATCAATCCATATCTCATTATACGCGCATCAGACAAAGGAGGGACATATAACAGTACGGATAGAGATTTGTATTGTGTGTAGAGAAGTCAGCATATGCTCAGTGTAGATACTGTATATAGGAAAAATTACTACAGATCCTACTAAGTGCTTTCTCTACAATCGTAGACACAACCTAATTGCAGAAGGCTCACTTGGAAATACTAACAGTCCACAACAGAGGGACCGACATGACAGTAAAATTTTCCTAGGACCCCTATATTTCAAGCGTTACCCAAAGTACATAAAGGTATTTTCCTCCACCGCCAATGCATCCTATTATTTCTGGCATTGTTCGCATATATGAACATCTTAATACATGGTCTAATAGCACCTCCACCTCTGGTTCAAAAAATCTCCAATTTTTTACAAGGATTGTCCATGGAAGTATTAAAGTGTATGAACCGGTGTCCATGGATGCCAAGAATTTCCTTTGGTTAAAAACCAACAACCCCGACAAAACAAGTCTCCAGCGCCGGGCGCGTGTTCAGGCCGCTCTTAACTCCCTCGTGCCGTGCTCTCCCCACGGCACAGTCCTCCGCCCGTCCTACTTTTCTAAGTCCCCCCACGCGTCGTCTCGCGTCGTCGACCATCCGTTTGCCCTCCAACCCTCCACTCTTCTTACCATGCTCAGTTTGTCGTTTGAACTCCCCACCTCGCGTTCCACGTGAGAAACAAAACACCCCCCCAAACATCACCCCCCCCCCGATAAGTACCCTATACACTACTATCCCACACATTGTCATTACAGGCACTAACGCGTGCCAAAATGGATTACAATACACTCAATAAATCGATCATATTAAACATTACATCTTGTAAGTTACAGAATTTCCTCCTGGGCCATAACTATTTTTCTTTTTGTGGTGACATGTTATATTAGCAAATACAGGGCTGCCCCATGGGGGCGATTTTTTCACCCTCTTTAGCAACTATAGTCGAGGGCTTGGTGGGAGGAAAAACATATATATAATGAGACACTAAAACCTTTTGCTAGCAAGACATTTACTGGTATGGCAGATACATAGACGATACCCTGCTAATCTGGCTGGATCGTCTATGTCGGTAACCACTCTTTTTGTAAATTATCCTAAATTTCAACCAGGAAATATGAAATTCACCTCTATGAAATGAATTCCAAGAGATTCAGAGTAGTGGCAAAAATTCACTCAGCTACATATAGAGAACCTACTGCAGGGAATAATATTCTGCACGTATCATCTGCCCAACTCCAAACAAGTGATAAACAATCTTCCCGACAGGGAATTCATTAGATCCAAACAAACTGCAGCAGTCCAGAAGCTATAAATTAGAGAAGAATAGTCATTATACCAAGAGATTTAGGAGTAGGGGGAAAAGACCTGGCGATTGAGAGAGGTGTAAACAGAGCATCAAGAGAAATAGGGATGTAACTTATCAATGCACCAGTAAAAACATAAAGGAAAAATATGTTCCCAATATCGTTTTACTACGCCTTACAGTATGACAATTTCACTGAGATTATTTAAAATAATACTGAAGTAATTTACCGGTGCTCACTACAATTACATCTCCTTTAACGGTGTCGGTACATCTCAAAAAAAAAAACCCAAGACTTAGGTAACTAGTTCACCTCCCAGTATATGTTTGTTTAATACCAGACCGGTCCCGCAAGAGAGACACATGGATTGACTTCAAGGGTTATTTAGATGCGTACCCAGTAGGTGCGACTGTGCAGGATACATGGTTAAATCCAAGGAACCTTTTTGAATCTTACATAAAAAATAATAAAATCCATAATTTTATGACTGTCATAGTTCACATGTCATATACCTGCTTGGTGCAAATTCCTTGTAACCTACACGTATGTGGGCTGTACCACCAGATGTCTTAACGTAAGGATTAGGGAGCATGTTTATGATGCGACTCATCCAGGTCCCCGCAAAGTGTCTGGGATCTCCAAACATTTTCAGGATGTACATCAAAATAGTGTGGAACATTTAAAAGTTATGGCAATTGAGTATGTCAAAAAACCTATACGTGGGGGGGAACTGGAGGAAGGTGCTTACCAATAGAGAGGCATATTGGATATTGACACTTGATACGAGGTGCCCTTTAGGACTTAACCATAGAACAGATCTTATGTATTTATACTGAAGGGTTTTGTTTGGTGTTTTTTTTTTTTTACATTCCCATAACAAAGTTCCTCTTTCTGACAATATATAATGTTTAGATATTATATCTACATGTTTTTCAATTGTTCTCTATGTACTTCTTAGGTTTTATATGTGGTTACAATTATTCATAAAAAACGCTCAAAAAAAGAAGCGCCCTATGAATAACAGCAATACTAGAAAGGACTCACCTAATGGGAAGGGCAAAACTAGATCCCTATCAAGACCCTCAAATGGTGGGAGCTATTAAGCCCTAGCCTACCAACAATAACAGGAGTGTCGCCCCAATAAGGGCGGTCCTGGCAGGAGCCTGACCCTGCAACCACTAACCCTATAGATAATCTATTGGTCCCTTCCCAACATGTTTCGATTCTCCAAAATCGCATCAGGGGATGATGAAGATAGCGGAGACCAAAAAGAGGGAGAATAAAGAGGCAATGATACAATGTGTTACATAAAGCCTCTAGCGAGAGCTGGCATGAAAATGTGAATAAAAGGGCTTAATGTATAATTCAGCCCCAAATGTCAGCAAAAGAAAACGCCTCATGCACCTGGATTATTTTACTCATGGTTACCCAGGTGGAGCAACAGTCAATGCATGCTAAATAAGAGGCCAGGTACAGGAAACCCTAAACATAGAAATGAAAGTCCAATATAAGGGAAAAAAGACTAAATACAGGTACTCTAAACCAAGCCATAACCACATGGAGAGCCAAGTATAATCTACTCACCAAACTAAGGATGTACAAAGGCAGCGTGTCCCTCACCCTGTATGGGTGTTCCGGCAGTGGCCGGGCTCTGTGAGACGCCGTGAGAGCGCGATCAGAAGCCCTAAAAGGCGCGCGTGGTGGCGCCTACATGACGTCACGAGCAAAGCGCCCGTGAAGCAGTGCTAGGACTATGATGCGTCCTTAGCAACGGCGGCGCATGCGCGCGGACACTAATCATGTTGAGAAGTGTCAGACAACACATAAGGCTGGATGCAATGCGTGCACTTAGCCATTAAATTAAATGGTACGGTATTTTGGCCGGAGAAATGAGATAAAGACTCACAGGGTGTAGTGAATGAAGAAAATGGAGGTTAGAAAAATCAGTTATGTTTGAAAATGTGAAAGACATATGTATATCAATGTTGATTAGAAAAAATGTCCCAGCACGTATTTTAGATTACTCTATAGGAAACAGCTAAAGTCAAGGTGTTCATTCAGTCCTAAAGGGGTCATTGTGTTGAGGGTAAAGGTCCAAAAAAGCTCTCCCCCTGCAAGAGCAATTGGTCCACATTACCACGTCTGACAGATGGAGGAATGCGATCTATGCCGCACCAGCGCAGACAGCCAGCATCGCAATTGTGTTCACCTCTTACGTGGCCTCTTACGTGCCCCGGCATATGCGGGATTGTTCCTCGGCTGGTGGGAGGCATCCACGGTCTTTGGCGACAGTCCACCACCTTTTTCCGACAGGATTGGTCTGTGGCTCAGATTCATCGATGATGTTTTCATCATATGGAATGGCACAAGAGATGAATTTGTTGCCATGATACAGGTGCTGAACGTCAATTCGTTGAATCTGAGATTCACGTTTGAGTTTGGGGGTGACACTTTACCCTTTTTGGATGTTTTGATCTCCAAAAAAGAAACAGGTGAGTTGATGACGACAATCTATCGTAAGCCTACAGCTACTAACTCCCTACTGCGCTGGGAGAGTCATCACCCAACACCCCTTAAAAGGGGTATACCAAGGGGACAATACCTGCGGCTAAGACGCAACTGCTCACAGCTGTGCGACTTTAAGAGAGAAGCAGCTAATTTGAGACAGAGATTTCTGGATAAGGGGTATCCTGATTTCATTCTGAGACAGGCATACAAAAAAGCACTTGCAAGTGAGCGCAGCACACTCCTCACAGCAGGACACCCACAGAAAGACGCTGCCGAATCCGTCATACGCCTTATAGGCACATTTGACAAAGCAGCCCCAATCGTCCGTGAGTCCCTGAAACGCCACTGGCACATCCTGAGGATGGACCCGGATCTAAGGGACCATATAGGTACTTACCCTTCGGTTACATATAGACGGGGTAAAAATATTCGTGATCTTCTAGTACGCAGCCATTATATCTCGCCAAGGAAGGAGACTTGGCTGCGACGACCGAATGGTTCATTCCACTGTGGTGAATGTTCCTTTTGCCCGTTTATGACTCAAACAAAGTCTTTTTCGGACAGGGACAATAAAAGGAGGTTTGACATCAATCACTTTATTAATTGTAAAACGACATATGTCGTCTACATGATAAAGTGTATATGTGGCCTACAATATATAGGCAAAACATCGCGACAACTCCGACGTCGAATAGGTGAACACCTTGGTGATATCCGTCACGCAAGGGACACCCCTGTGTCGCGCCACGTAAGAGGTGAACACAATTGCGATGCTGGCTGTCTGCGCTGGTGCGGCATAGATCGCATTCCTCCATCTGTCAGACGTGGTAATGTGGACCAATTGCTCTTGCAGAGAGAGAGCTTTTGGACCTTTACCCTCAACACAATGACCCCTTTAGGACTGAATGAACACCTTGACTTTAGCTGTTTCCTATAGAGTAATCTAAAATACGTGCTGGGACATTTTTTCTAATCAATATTGATATACATATGTCTTTCACATTTTCAAACATAACTGATTTTTCTAACCTCCATTTTCTCCATTCACTACACCCTGTGAGTCTTTATCTCATTTTTCCGGCCAAAATACCGTACCATTTAATTTAATGGCTAAGTGCACGCATTGCATCCAGCCTTATGTGTTGTCTGACACTTCTCAACATGATTAGTGTCCGCGCGCATGCGCCGCCGTTGCTAAGGACGCATCATAGTCCTAGCACTGCTTCACGGGCGCTTTGCTCGTGACGTCATGTAGGCGCCACCACGCGCGCCTTTTAGGGCTTCTGATCGCGCTCTCACGGCGTCTCACAGAGCCCGGCCACTGCCGGAACACCCATACAGGGTGAGGGACGCGCTGCCTTTGCACATCCTTAGTTTGGTGAGTAGATTATACTTGGCTCTCCATGTGGGTTATGGCTTGGTTTAGAGTACCTGTATTTAGTCTTTTTTCCCTTATATTGGACTTTCATTTCTATGTTTAGATGCCTGTACCTGGCCTCTTATTCAGCATGCATTGACTGCTGCTCCACCTGGGTAACCGTGAGTAAAAAAAACCAGGTTCATGAGGCGTATTCTTTTGCTGACATATGTGGCTGAATTATACATTAAGCCCTTTTATTCATATTTTCATGCCAGCTCTCGCTAGAGGCTTTATGTAACACATTGTATCATTGCCTCTTTATTCTCCCTCTTTTTGGTCTCCGCTATCTTCATCATCCCCTGATGCGATTTTGGAGAATCGAAACATGTTGGGAAAGGGACCAATAGATTATCTATAGGGTTAGTGGTTGCAGGGTCAGGCTCCTGCCAGGACCGCCCTTATTGGGGCGACACTCCTGTTATTGTTGGTAGGCTAGGCTCACCATTTGAGGGTCTTGATAGGGATCTAGTTTTGCCCTTCCCATTAGGTGAGTCCTTTCTAGTATTGCTGTTATTCATAGGGCGCTTCTTTTGAGCGTTTTTTATATTGACTTATTAAAAGTTAAGTTTTATAGCCTTCTTCCTCCATACGGTTTCTTGCATTGATTGGCTTTGAGGATTTCTCTAGTATTCACGTCCCTGGTGACTACTCTAGTGTATTTGTTACAATTATTCATGCACCCTCAGTTCTAGATATCTTGAATACGTCTAATGTTATGGGTGTAGATAGGGTGTGCATCATTTTTGTACCCAAAGAGTTAAACATCAGGTGAAAAAGTTTGATTAGTTCCGGGGTGGGTATTTAAGAAGATTCGTACAATGTTCATAGTATGTTACGATTAAGGGCTGAAGTTCTAGCCTGAAATGCGTAAACGTGTACTTGCATGTTTGGATGTTTTTAATCATGCTTTTAAGAATTCTTCAATAAAGAGTGAACCACGTTTTCTACAAATTTAATCCTACGTCCTTGAGTGCTGGATTACCTTCGCTTCCAGTTTGCAGAGTGTTCTCATCTCCAGCCAGGATGATCGTCCGTGCACCGGACTTGGATTAAGGACAGCTGTATAACCCCGTGATACCCGAGGAGTCCGGTGAGCTGTACTCTTTACCCTTCTTTTCTATAAATGCTAAAATCAAAGCACGCATATTAGAATTAGAAACATCTCTGAGATCTATCCTCACCTCTGAGGAAATTAATACTTTCTTGACAAACAAAAATCTTTTTTAGAGAAATTTAGATCTGAATTGGAGGAAACAAAACGGCGAAAATGGCACAGAGATCAGAGGGATTACGAGTAGGGCTATGTATATTCTTGGAATAAAGATTCATCATCTTCTTTCTATAAGGATAGGAAGGACAGAGATTTTACATCTATGCCTAATGAACATGATTCAGCTTCAGGTTTCTTTAGGAAGGAACGAGGTACGTCGAGCACCAGGAAACGTACACGCAGAGGGGGCCGTCGACGTTGGAGAACCAGGAAAAACCAGATTACAAAAAGCGAACAGGAGTGCCTCATCCAAAGTTCAGCAACAGAAAAAGAACTAACTGATTCATTGGTGGTTAATATCTCTTCTATTACTCTGACGAAGGTACAATTGGATATATTATCTAAGGGATTGTCATTTTGCCCTACTGCATACACTGACTGGTTTGATTTAGAACTAGATTTGCATTATTTTTTTCGACAGATAAAGTTGCGCATTTGGTACCATGATCATGTTGATAACCCTATGATAACAACTACTAACCCTGATTTTTGTTTTAAGGAACTTAATTTGTCATCTAGCAGTGATTTTATGCCATCTGTTAATTCTCATGCCATTGAAACTTTTATTGAGCTGGTTAAAAAAGATATACAAAAATTACAGGTAAATAATAGGGAAGAAAAATTTATGCATCCTAATTTAACATCGGTAGAATATGTAGCTTTATGTGAATTGATGAATAACAATAATTTAACTATTAAGCCCGCCGATAAAGGCGGGGCTGTTGTTGTAGTGGATACATCTTTTTATATTTACAAGAAGCACAGCGTCAGTTAAGTGACTCTAGAGTTTATCGTAAACTTAACAAAGATCCAAAATGGGATTTTAATAAAAAAAATGTCAAAAATTCTAGATGAAGCTATGTTAGCTGGTCTTATTGATCAAGCGTTAAAAAACTTCTTGTTAATAAAATTTCCTGTTACCCCAATATTATATCTTCTACCCAAAATACACAAATCGATAAATAATCCCCCAGGACGCCCTATTGTTTTGGGTAGGGGTTCATTGTTTAATAATATCTCTATATTTCTAGACAAGATTCTTAGATAGTATGCGATACAGGCAAAGTCCTATATACAAGATACAACTGATTTTCTATGTAAAATTGAAAACCTAAAGATTGCAACTGGGGCTATTTTGGCATCATTTTATATTGTTAGCCTTTATACCTCCATTAGGCACGAGGAAGGGATAAAAGCTATTCAAAAAACACTCTGTGGCAGTGAATTATCAGAGGCTAGTAAAGAGTTCATCATTACATTGTTACAATTGGTTCTTACTTGTAACTACTTTTCCTTTCAAGATGAATTTTATTTACAAATTATGGGCACTGCCATGGGCACCAACGTTGCGCCAACATACGCAAATTTGTTTGTGACAAGATTTGAGGAGGACTTTGTCTATGTATCCCACCATTTTTAAAAAGTCCTTCAATGGTGGTGATACATAGATGATGTCTTCCTCATATGGACAGGTACCATGGATGAACTTTTAGATTTTCATGGGTACTTGAACTCTATTGATAATGATTTACAATTTACTTTGGTGTATTCTGAGGAGGCAGTTCAATTTCTTGATACCAAGGTGCTTATCTGTGATAATCGTCTAACCACGGAATTACATGTCAAGCACACTGACAAAAACAATCTGTTGCATCATACAAGTTTTCATCCATGGGCTATGGTGAAATCACTCCCATATAGCCAAATGCTTAGAATAAGGAGGATAGTGGAAGATGATCATAAGTTTGAGTATTTTGTTGATCAAATGGTTAATAATTTTAAGGATAGAGGATACCCGCCAGCATTATTACAAAGTCATGTGGAAAAGGTTTGCTCTGTAAGTCATCCACAGGCCTTGCAACAATGTAATAAAAAACAATCAAAACGTGTAGTATTTGTTTCTAAATACAGTGAGGATAGTCTTAGTATTAAAAGGATCATCAATAAACATTGGTCTATTATACAAAATTGCTATCCTGGTATTACCGAATTCCAGCTCCCCCCGTTATCCTCTTACCGGAGACCCCAGAATTTAAGGGATAAATTGGTGAAATCTTTGGTTCCCTCCAATAGGGGTTTTCAAACCACAATCACAGGTGTATCTAGATGTGGGAGTTATCCCTGTCTGAAATGCGTTAACTGTACATATATGCAGAGGGGCAGTAGTTTTATTCATCCTTCTACACACGTTGAGTATCGCATAAAATTCTTTTTAACATGTAATTCAGACTGGGTAATCTATGTTCTTTGGTGCCCCTGCAATCTCCTCTATGTGGGAGAAACTAAATGTGATATGCGTACACGGCTCAATAACCATAGACATAGTATTAGAAAAATGCGTCAGGACCTTCCTGTTTCTAAACATTTTTTGGATGCAGGGCATACTGAACATGATTTAAAGTTTATGATCATTGATCACATACCCATGCCAAAACGTGGTGGAGACAGACTGACTATGTTACAAAAACGAGAACTACAGTGGATTTTCAGATTAAAAACATTAAGACCTAATGGATTAAATGTGGATTTTGTTATTTCTCATAAAATGAAATGAAATATACCTTGTCCTCTTTTTTCCATCTATTTTCGTAATGCATCGCCCGTATATGATGGATTTTGTATATGATACTGTTTTTATATTGATGAGTAATTTTTTTCTCTTTTTCTTTTAGATTTATTTGGGAATCTTTATAAGGAGGTCGGGACATATGATCTTACGGATTTCTCTGCACATGCTATTTACTTTTATGCAGCTATGAATTTTTGTTTAATTCTACTAATATGTTAGGTGTTGGAGTACACCTTGAAAAAACTAGATGATTTGCTATGACTAATGATGTGCATATGCGACGTGTGAGGTGTTTGATAATTATTGGAGTTTATTAGGCACTGGATGGTGCCAGCGGATGGCTTCGGGGTTGTAGGCGGCGCGGTGGTTTCTTTCCATTTAGTTGGACTGATATCCACCGGGCATCCTTAGGTGGTATAGCTTTGTTTCTCATTTTTGAGGGACATCGCTGTGCATCCCCTTCCCCGTTTATGCCTCCGCTTTGCTCCATATGTATCTTTTTCCTCGTTTCACTCGCTATTTGCTAAAGGTTAGCTGCGATTAGGACATGCCAGCATGGAGCATGCGCAATGGTATGAATTAGTGAGTGAGCGTCATGTTGCTATGACAGTCTCTTCTCCTATCATTACCGTATGTATGGGCATGCGCACTTCGGATAGCAGGACGCCGTTCCTCGTGAGGCAATGGTGCCTGTGTTCCGTGAGTCTATCTATGTTCCCTACCTCCTTGCATTAACACATTCACATATCTACACTATACTATTCACTATGTATGTGATTGTTATGATTAAGATATACGTTTATATCACAGTTGTATTAGGTTTACTAAGGGTTAATGTATGTGCTGGTGCAATGTTTGTTAAACATCCAATGGATTTCTATGATGTCACTAATGACTGATTGTTCACACTATATATATCCTTATATTTCATTATTGCTTGACAAAGGCTTCAGGAGGGAGCTGAAACATTGCTCTGTGAACATGGGTGAATACATTATTTACTTTTTTTGAACTTCTTTGGAGTGCCGTGGATTTTGTGGATTTTTTGTATCGATTGGCCTTTTTATATCGAAGAGTCACCGCTGGCACCCACTGCATATATTGGTCCACGATTGATCTCAAAAGGAGTGCTGCTATTTTCTGCTATTTTATATATATATATATATATATTATATATATATAATATATATATATATATATATATATATATATATATATATATATACACACATACACAGTGCCTTGCGAAAGTATTCGGCCCCTTTGAACTTTTCCACCTTTTGCCACATTTCAGGCTTCAAACATAAAGATATCAAATTTTAATTTTTTTGTGAAGAATCAACAACAAGTGGGACACAATTGTGAAGTGGAACGAAATTTATTGGATATTTTAAACTTTTGTAAAAAATAAACACTGAAAAGTGGGGCGTGCAATATTATTTGACCCCTTTACTTTCAGTGCAGCAAACTCACTCCAGAAGTTCAGTGAGGACCTCTGAATGATCCAATGTTGTCCGAAATGACTGATGATGATAAATATAAACCCCCTGTGTGTAAGTCTCCGTATAAATGCACCTGCTCTGTGATAGTCTCAGGGTTCTGTTTGAAGCACAGAGAGCATCATGAAGACCAAGGAACATACCAGGCAGGTCCGTAATACTATTGTGGAGAAGTTTAAAGCCGGATTTGGATACAAAAAAGATTTCCCAAATTTTAAACATCCCAAGGAGAATTGTGCAAGCGATCATATTGAAATGGATGGAGTATCAGACCACTGCAAATCGACCAAGACCCGGCCGTCCCTCTAAATTTTCATCTCAAACAAGGAGAAGACTGATCAGAGATGCAGCCAAGAGGCCCATGATCACTCTGGATGAACTGCAGAGATCTACAGCTGAGGTGGGAGAGTCTGTCTATAGGACAAAAATCAGTCATACACTGCACAAATCTGGCCTTTATGGAAGAGTGGCAAGAAGAAAGCCAAGAAAGTCTCCTTTAAAGTTTGCCACAAGCCACCTGGGAGACACACCAAACATGTGGAAGAAGGTGCTCTGGTCAGATGAAACCAAAGTCAAACTTTTTGACCACAATGCAAAACGATATGTTTGGCGTAAAAGCAACGCAGCTCATCACCCTGAACACATCATCCCCACTGTCAAACATGGTGTTGGCAGCTTTATGGTTTGGGCCTGCTTTTCTTCAGCAGGGACAGGGAAGATGGTTAAAATTGATGGGGAGATGGATGGAGCCAAATACAGGACCATTCTGGAAGAAAACCTGTTGGAGTCTGCAAAAGACCTGAGACTGGGACGGAGATTTATCTTCCAACAAGACAATTATTCCAAACATAAAGCAAAATCTACAATGGAATGGTTTCAGTCTCTCGATGTGCAAAACTGATAGAGACATACCCCAAGCGACTTGCAGCTGTAATCATAGCAAAAGGTGGCGCTA
This sequence comes from Phyllomedusa bahiana, assembly GCA_025379985.1. Lineage (NCBI taxonomy): Eukaryota > Metazoa > Chordata > Amphibia > Anura > Hylidae > Phyllomedusa > Phyllomedusa bahiana. Next base: position 159,050 of record JAODAL010000540.1, on the reverse strand, counting down.
CAAAGTATTAACTGAAGGGGGCAAAATAATTTTGCACGCCCCACTTTTCAGTTTTTTACAAAAGTTTAAAATATCCAATACATTTAATTCCACTTCACAATTGATTCCCACTTGTTGATTCTACACAAAAAAAATAAAAATTTTATATCTTTATATTTGAAGCCTGAAATATGGCAAAAGGTTGAAAACTTCAAGGGGGCCGAATACTTTCGCAAGGCACTATATATATCTCTCAATCTCAATTAATTTGGATCATCAATATTAAGCATTAAATAAGAAGGTAAGTATACTGTAAGTTATCAAATAATTATATCATGTTATTATTACTATAAATTGTAGCAAGAATCATGTGTATAAGCCTCAATAATTGGTCCACTCAGGTTGAGAAAAAAAGGAACACCTCTCAAAAATTAAATCCAGTTTGGTCTCCAAGTCTTAAAGTAGCTCTTAGAATACCATTCATTATGCATTCAAAGATTAAAATCCAGTAGAGGCAGATCAAATGAATATGTGCCCTTAGATGGATCCTAAACTTCTCAGGAGGGAAGATGTTGAAGCTTATCGAGATGGTAGAGGAGTTCCAACCAGGGAGGCCTATAGATGCGTCAATATAATGGACCTCTTAAAAAGAAACATACAAAAAAACATAAATATGAACAAAAAAATGTAAAATAACAGAAAATCAATCAATAGAAACCAGTATATAGAAGCTCTTTGTTGATGCCTACGGGAAAAACGATGTGAAGTTCAAAAATCCATTTGAATTCCACACATAGCAGGGACAGAATGATGGTGCCACCTCTAGGACCTAATTTTAAATGTTCAAGCCCTATAATTTGTACAGCTTTGGGCACTAGCCCCATGTGTGTGCAAAAAATGTGTTGCCACAGAGGTAAGTTTTTTTACCCTTACCCAAATCTCTACAAGCAAAAGATATTGTGGAAAGGTGTTGCTGTATGCGTTTTCGTAACTGTTAGGTAGTTTGCCCAACGTATATCTTTGGACATGAGCAGATGATGGCATACATAACACTCTCATTACAGGGATTAACAAAGGTCTTAGTCACTGGCGAAAATCGGCATACACTGCAGTCCCCACATGGAAAAGTTTTGACAATCTTTTGTCCCATAAGTTTTTTAGTTGGTTGAACAAAATGGCTAGTCACCAAAATATCCTGAAGTTTTTGGCCTTCGGGCCGCTATTTGTGGTTTATCCAGAAAATATTTACAAAGATGGTGATCCAACTGTAATACCTTCCAATGTGTTTCCACAATTTATACCATACAATATACCATACCATACATTGAATCTTACATTGCAAGGGACCCTCAAAGAAAATATCTTCTGGCATGTGAAGTGTTACAATTGGTGACACACTTTTATCTTTGCGCATGCGCATTACAATACTATCGTTGTAAGTTTGCACTATATTGAAGTTCCCTATATGTGCATTGGAATGTATTTTTGGCATGCAAAGTGTATTTTGTTACAATCAGTGATACTGATACACTCTTTCTTGCGCATATGTATTATACTACTATCAACAGAAGTGCACGTTATAGTGAAGTTCCACTATTACAGGGGAAAAAAATTAATTGATAGACAGATGATTTTGCAAGTTTTGCCACCTACAAAGAATGCAGGTGGTCTGTAAATTTTATTATAGTAAACACTTAACTGTGAGAGACAGAAAGCAAAAAAAAATCCAGAAAATAACATTTTATGATTTTTAAATAACTAATTTGCATTTTATTGCATGAAATAAGTATTTGATTACCTACCAAACAGCAAGAATTCTGGCTCTCACAGACCTGTTTTCTTTAAGAAGCCCCCCTATTCTGCACTCATTACCTGTATTAATTGCACCTGTTTGAACTTGTTACCTGTATAAAAGACACCTCTCCACACACTCAATCACACCCCAACCTCTCCACCATGTCCAAGACCAAAGAGCTGTCTAAGGACACCATGGACAAAACTGTAGACCTGCACAAGGCTGGGATGGACTAGAGAACAATAGGCAAGTAGCTTGGTGTGAAGGCAACAACTGTTGGCACAATTATTAGAAAATGGAAGAAACACAAGATGACTGTCAATCTGTCTGCATGCAAGAACCCGCCTCGTGGGGTAAGAATGATTCTGAGAAAGGTCAGGAATCAGACAAGAACTACATTGGAGGACCTGGTCAATGACCTGAATAGAACTGGGACCACAGTCTCAAAGACTACCATTAGTAACACACTATGCCGTCATGGATTAAAATCCTGCAGAGCACACAAGATCCCCCGGTTCAAGCCAGCACATGTCCAGGCCTGTTTGAAGTTCGTCAATGACCATCTATCTAGATGATCCAGAAGAGGTATGGAAGAAGGTCATGTGGTCAGATGAGAGCAAAATAGAACTTTTTGGTATCAACTCCACTTGCTGTGTTTGGAGAAAGAAGAACCCCAAGAATACTGTCCAACCGTGAAGGATGGGGGTGGGCACATCATAGTTTGGTGGTGCCCTTCTCCAAAGGGGACAGGACGACTGTACCATATTGAAGGGAGGATGGATAAGGCCATGTATCGTAAGATTTTGGCAAACAACCTCCTTCCCTCAGTAATTGAATATAAGTCATAGCTGGGTTTTTCAGCAGGACAATGACCCAAAATACACAGCCATGGTAACTAAGAAGTGGCTCCATAAGAAGCATTTCAAGGTCCTGGAGTGGCCTGGCCATTCCTCAGACCTGAACCAAATTTAAAATCTTTGGGGGGGTAGCTGAAACTCAACATAGCCCAGCAACAGCCCCGAAAACTGAAAGATCTGGAGAAGATCTGTATGCATGCCGTGCTATTTTTTTCATAACTACTCACAGAATAAGCACTGGAGCTTCCAAACACAGCCTCCGACTTACATAAACCAGACCTTACTGTGCTGTTACCCTGAACCTACATCACTTTATTTAAGCAAAGAAAGAGGACTCTCTATTTCATTGGTGAGTGCCACAGCTACTTTTCCTTTTGAAAAAAAATCTGAGCGCTGTCAGTTATGTTGATTTACAGCAATGTTGCAATAAAGATGTACAGACTGTGAAGTGGCTCAGTTGTAGAGCAAAACCGGCTACTTTCTTTTATGCTACGTGTGGAAAAATGCTGCAAAAATAGCAAGCTTCCAAAACTACAACTGTTAATAGCTTATTCTTATCAATCAAAAAGAATGAACAAAAGAGAAATGAACCCCTTAAGGTCACAGCCATTTTCAGATTTTTGGTTTTCGTTTTTTAACTCCCCGCCTCCCAAGAGCCATAACTTTTTTATTCTGTCTACATAGCTATATTAGGGCTTGTTTGTTTTTTCCAGGACAAGATTTACATTTTAATAGTGTCATTTATTATAATATATAACGTACTGGGAAACACAAAAAAATTCTGTGTACAGTGGAGAATGAAAAAAAAAAAAACGCATTTATGCCATTTATGTAGGAGGTCTACTTTTTCTGGAGTCCACTTTTCAGTATAAATGATGTATTTTATGTATTCTGCAGTTCAATCCTATTCTGTTGATACCAAATTTGTGGAGGTTTCATTATGTTTTAATACTGAAATACCATTTTCTGTGGCCAATAATTATTTTGTTTTTCCACCTATGGACCTGAGTAAGGGCTCATTTTGCAGGCTGAAGTGTTTTGTAGTGGCACCATTTTTGGATACATTCGACTTTTTGGTCACTTTTTATTTCAATTTTTGGTGGACATGAAACCACAATTTTGTTGTTTAGAAATTTTTTTCTTCTACAGTGTTCACCATTTGGGATAAGTGATGTTTTATTTTAATAGATCGGACTTTTATGAACGCAGAGATGTCAATTATGTGTAACTTTTTAATTTTTTTTTGTTAAGTGGCAAAAGGGGCATGATTTAAAGTTTTAAGGCGACATGTCCGAATATCGGCAGCACCGTGGCAGTTTTTAGGCGCATTAAATCAGTGTAAACTCCAGTCCTCTCAAAAATCTGGCATCAGTTAAACCTTGCATAGTAAATTTAATGCGCCTAAAAAAGTGCATTGCGCAAATCGCAGCATACATAACTCTGTACTCTGAAAAAATACAAAACATTGTATGGTTCTAAGACTATGACGATGCAAAAAACGTGTTCTTTGTTAATTAAAAGTGTTTTTATTGTGTAAGAGCAGTAAAACATAAACAATATATAAATTGTGCGTCGCTGCAATCGGATTGGCTTGCTGAGTACAGTTAACATGTCATTTACACTTCTTGGTGACTGCCTTAAAAAGAGATTTAAAGAAACCTACCAGGACTTGCCGTATTTTGTTCACCCTGCCTCCCCAAAACCTTGGAAAAAAGTGATCAAAGCACTATATGAACCCCTAGATGGTACCAATGAAAATGCAAAAAACATGCAATTACATAGCTCTGTATGCATAAAAATAAAAAAAAAGTTATGACTGTCAGACTATGACGCTATAAAAAACAATCTACTGTGTAAAAGTAATAAAACACAAATTGATTTTAAAATGCACAATACGGCCCTAAAGACGGGTGTCGATGCCAAAATGGGGTCACCCACCAAAATCTGCATTCCAAAGGCTAAATAATGCTTCCTCCCTTGTACACCCTGCCATGCACCCAGCCAGCAGATTACACCCACATATAGATTATTTCCATACTTGGGAGTAACTGCGTAATACGTTTTTTCCTTGATACCCTGTGGAAAAGAAATAATTTTAGCTAAAAACTGCAGATTATAGGAAACATTTATTTTTTTTAATTTTCACAGCCTAATGCTAAAAACATTTGTGAAAGACCTGTGAAGTCAATAAACTCACTGCACCCCTAAAAATATTCCTTGAGGGATGTAGTTTCCAAAATGAAGTCTTTCTTGAGGTGTTTACTAGGTTTTAGTACCTTAGGGTGTATAAAAACCTGAAATGGCACCTAAAGAAAATCCATCAAAGTCATATCAGAACTGGACTGGTTCACTAAAAAAAATCTATGTTGCAAATTTTCTTGAAAATTTGAAAAATTACTACAAAATTTTTAAGCCCCCAGATGTTCTGAAAAACTAAAAATACATTTAATAAATGATGCCACTGTACAGTAGACATATGGTAGATGCTAGCTATAAACCATATTGTGTGGTATAACTGTGTTACATGACGACATTTTTGAACTTCGAAATTGAAACCTTTGAACATTTTTTACATTTTGGTATTTTTTACAAATAAAAAAGGATTCTATGGACCAAAATTTATTAACTTAAAGCACAATGTGTCATGAAAAAATAAACACTGAATCACATGAATAGGTAAAAGTATCATAAAGTTATCCCCAAATAAAGTGACACATGTCAGATTTCAAAATGAGGCTCTGTCAGGAAGGTCAAAGCTGGCTTTGGCAGTAAGGAGTAAAGAATGTGTATTATAGGTAGAATATACATCTTTGGAGCTTGTATGATACCTTCTCTCTTTTTTATTGTAGGTTTTCATTTTACATTAACAAGTCAAAAACACAAGCGAGTGGTTAAAGGATTGATATGCAACAAGTTTGCTGCAGACATTTCTGTGACTGTCAGAAAAACAACACTATTCATATTATAGGAAAAGAATTTCAGCTAAATATATTTTTGCAAAACATCTAGAATGAGGGAAAAAGTCTTCAAACCCCCTTCCCACACCTGGCATATAGGCTGAGCTGCAGTTAGAGAAACAGTCCATTAGACAAGAGGAGCACTGTTTCTAGAGAAAGTAAACTTTTTTATTGAAAATATCGTATTTGATTGGCCTCCTATGGATTGTTCATATGTATAATTGAGACATAGAGATCTGGGAAGCTTGTAAGCTGTAATGAGGTTAGGCTAAGGCTATGTTCACACGGCTTAACTGCGGGCTGTACAGTATGCTCCTCAATTACGGCGGGTGTTCGGGAGCTCACGCAATGCGGGGGATCCGGCAACCGGCAGGCCCATAGACTGTCATTACTCACGGCGCGCAAGCGCCATGAATAAATGACATGTCAATTATCTCCCTGCGCCTACAATACGATCGTATTGTATACGCGGTGTGACAGAGTGTCTGGACTGGTCCTGGAGGGAGTATATATCTGCCCAAGATACCTTATGTCTGCCAGGTAGCAATCAACCAGATAGAGAAGAGTCAGAGATCTAAAAGATCTTTATGTATAGGGTTTAGTAAAACCCATTTAAAAGGGCTGGTATGCTGGAGTGGTGATAGCGAGGGTGGGCCCCACTCCACCTGGACAGGCCGGGTCTTGGGATGTCTAATTAAGTTTAGGTGTGTCTGCCTCATATAAGGCCAGAGCTGCAGACACACACTCTCTCACCCTGGGACAGGTTCACTGCTACAAACCTGTGGGAGCCCCTATTTGTGGTACCATAATATTGTTGTGTTCAGTGACTGGCATTAGGCCAGCACTGTGTTAGAGAGGGATACCTATTGTTTAGTTAGAGCCGGACAGGCATAGGATTTGTTTTGTTTGTTTTCTTTTTGTACCACATGATAAACAATAAAACTGTCTGCGGGCAGTTTAAACGAACTTTCCGTGTTGTTTGGACTTCTGTGCCCGCTGAGCTGTGCCCGTCTACCCAGGAGACGACCAACCCGCTACCTAATCCCTTACAAGTGGTGGAGGATGCGTAAGCATTAATTTTTGGCACAGAAAAAGCAAACTGGAAATTTAAAGGGCCGGAGTCCTATATTTTTTTTTACATCCCAAAATGGAGGATGTAATCAAAGCGATGTTGCAAGCGGTGGCATCGCAACAGGAGGCTACCCGTGTGCAGCAGGAGGCTACCAGAGTGCAGCAAAGAGCGCTGGAGGAAACAAGCCGCAGGCTGACAGCGCAACTCGAGGCTACACAGGAGGAGCAGAGAAAAGACCGGGAGACCCTAAAAGTTGTCGTGCAGCAACTTGCCAGCGTCGCAGGACGGGCCCCAGGTGTTGCAGAAGCTACTCATGCCTCCATAAGAGCCAGCCATTTTCTACAAAAGATGACAGCGGCTGATGACGTGGAAGCCTACCTGACCACCTTTGAAAGAACTGCCGAACGAGAGTGTTGGCCAAAGGAACAGTGGGCAGGACTTTTGGCACCCTTCCTTTCAGGAGAACCCCAAAAGGCCTATTACGACCTGGAAACACGGGATGCTATGAACTATGACCTGCTGAAAAAGGAAATTCTAACTCGCCTCGGAGTCACGATTTCTGTTCGCGCCCAGCGGGTGCACAACTGGGCCTACAACATGGACAAACCTCCACGCTCCCAAATGCATGACCTCATACACCTGACCAAAAAGTGGTTGCAGCCGGAGATCCTGACAGGCCCCCAAATGGTGGAACGGGTGGTGATGGACCAGTACCTGAGATCCCTCCCAGTTACCTTACGCAAGTGGGTAAGCCATGGAGACCCCAAAAGTGCTGACCAGATGGTGGAGATGGTGGAGAGGTACACCGCAGCGGAGGAACTGATGGGTCTGCCACAGCGCCCCCTAGCCCCACCGCGGAGAGCTCCAGGACATCCTGGTAAGACTGTTCTAAGGGAAAAGGGGGCTGGAAGATCTGATATGTTGGTGCATGCACATGGAGAGACTGATGACCCAGATTCTAGAAGCCGGCAAGCCGTGCCAGGGAAATCAGGGCTCTACAAGAGACTTAGTAAGGACATAATAAAATGCTTCCGATGTCGGATGCCAGGTCATATGGTTGCCAATTGCCCACTGTATGATGATTCTATGCAATGTGATGTCTCATATATAAACCGCCGTTTATCCCTGTATGCTAAGCGTGCATGTGTAGCATTTCCGGGTGCTGGGGGTGAGACACACATGTGTTCTATTACTGTAGGAGGTAACAAGGTGAAGGCGTTGTTAGACTCAGGTAGTCTGGTGACCTTAGTAAACGCCGATTTAGTGAAACCAGAAACCCGTCTGAAAAAAACCATAGGGGTGACCTGTATACATGGGGACACTCGTCATTACATCACGGCTATAGTGGACGTCTGTACACAGTTTGGTGCCGTACAATTTATGGTGGGAGTAGTGCCCTTCTTAATGCATGATGTCATCTTGGGGCGGGACTTCCCACATTTTTGGGAATTATGGGGACATAAGGTCTCTCATACCCTACCGGTGAGTGAAGCCAAAGTTGAGGAGGAACCTTTTCCCTATTCGGTTATGGCTGGGGAAGAAGATGAACCCCATGAGGGGGTATCCTCAGAGGGTGAGAGCAGTCCAGAGCCCCCTAGTGACAGAATGCCTGATCTTGAGGTGCGGAAGGACCAGTTTGGGGCAGAGCAGTTAAAAGATCCCACCCTTGCCAGGGCCCGGGAAAATGTTAAAGTGATTGACGATAACCCTGTGGAACCTGACACCAGACTTGCCTTCCCCTACATGGCTATAAGGCGGGACTTGTTGTACCAAGTGGTAAGAAGGGGAGAAGAGCTAGTGGAGCAACTGGTCATCCCAAAGGTTTATCGAAGGACGGTACTAGAACTGGCCCACGGTCACCTAATGGGAGGGCATTTGGGAGTTGAAAAAACTACCGAGAGAATCCTTCAACGGTTCTTTTGGCCAGGGGTTCATAGAGATGTGAGAGATTTTTGTGACTCCTGCCCGGAGTGCCAGCTGTCGGCCCCTAGATCACACTATCGTAGCCCTCTGGTCCCCCTCCCAATAATTGAGGTGCCGTTCGAAAGAATAGCAATGGATTTGGTGGGTCCTATTGTCAAATCTGCTCGAGGCCACCAGCATATTCTCGTCATCATGGACTATGCCACGCGGTATCCGGAAGCTATACCCTTGCGTAACACATCATCCAAGGCTATTGCTAAGGAGCTAGTGCAGGTGTTTAGCCGGGTGGGGTTACCGAAGGAAATACTGACGGATCAGGGTACCCCCTTTATGTCCCGAGTCATGAAGGAGCTGTGTAAACTGTTCCAAGTTAAACAACTGCGTACCTCTGTCTACCATCCGCAGACCGATGGATTGGTAGAGAGGTTTAATAAAACCCTCAAAGCCATGCTGAAGAAAGTGGTGGATAAAGATGGGAAAAACTGGGACTTCCTGCTCCCATATCTCATGTTTGCCATCCGTGAGGTCCCCCAATCTTCTACAGGGTATTCCCCGTTTGAATTACTGTACGGTCGTCACCCTAGGGGCCTTCTAGACATAGCAAGAGAAGCCTGGGAGGAAGAAGCGACTCCCTATAGAAGTGTCATTGAACACGTGGCACAAATGCAGGATCGGATCGCGGCCGTAATGCCAATAGTACGAGAGCATATGGCTCAGGCTCAGGAAGCCCAACAAAGGGTTTATAACCGTAGCGCCAGGATACGTACTTTTGCACCAGGGGACCGGGTTCTGGTACTCATCCCCACAGTCGAGAGCAAGTTCTTAGCCAAGTGGCAAGGGCCTTTTGAGGTAATCGAAAAAATAAATGAGGTGAACTATAAGATCCGTCAGCCAGGTAGGAGGAAGCCCGAGCAAGTGTACCACATTAATCTTATAAAACCGTGGAAAGATAGACTGTCACTTGCTGCAGACACCTCCTTCCCACCAGAGCAGGTGAGCTCGGAGGAACCCTTGTTGCCCGAGGTAAAGGTAGCTGACTCCCTGTCCAATACGCAAAAGGCCGAAGTACGAGCGTACCCTTTTCGAAACAAGTTTTTTTTTTTCGGATAACCCTGGTCGTACCACCCTCATTAAACATGATATCGTTACTGAACCAGGTGAGAGGGTTAAGTTGAGACCATACTGAATACCTGAGGCCAGGAGGGGGGTTATCTCGGAAGAAGTAAGGAAGATGCTGGAACTTGGGGTAATTGAGGAGTCCCACAGCCAGTGATCCAGCCCCATAGTTCTAATACAAGCCAGATGGCAGCTGGAGGTTTTGCAACGACTTCCGGAAGCTAAATTCCATCTCAAAGTTTGACACTTACCTGATGCCACGGATGGATGAGCTGATTGACAGACTGGGCAATGCACGGTACATTTCAACGCTAGACCTAACCAAAGGGTACTGGCAAATCCCCCTGACCGATGCGGCAAAAGAAAAAACTGCCTTTGCCACTCCGGACGGTTTATTCCATTATGTGGTGTTACCGTTTGGGTTACATGGGGCGCCGGCCACTTTCCAAAGGGTTATGGATAGGGTTTTGAGACCCCATAGCCAGTATGCCGCCGCCTATCTGGATGATATAATCATCCAAAGTCCAGATTGGGAATCCCATCTCCCTCGAGGGCAGGTGGTTATTGATTCTTTATGTGAGGCCGGCTTCACAGCAATCCAAAAAAGTGTGCCTTTGGTCTAGAGGAGGCCAAGTACCTGGGGTACAACATAGGCCGGGGGTTGATAAAACCCCAAGTAACCAAGATTGAAGTCATACAGAGATGGCCTCAGCCGGTGAACAAGAAGCAAGTGCGTGCTTTCTTAGGTATTACAGGGTACTACAGACGGTTTATACCTAATTTTGCCTCCCTGGCAGCCCCACTGACCGACCTAACCAAAGGAAAAGATTCTGTTATGGTTAAGTGGACACCCCAGGCTGAAAAAGAATTTCAGACCCTTAAGGGCCTCTTGTGTGCTCAGCCAGTGCTGATAACCCCCGATTTTAAGAAAGGGTTTGTTCTTCAGACTGATGCGTCAGATGTGGGACTGGGGGCGGTACTGTCACAGGTACGGAACGGTGAGGAACACCCGGTTCTCTATTTGAGTAGGAAACTAAATGTCCACGAAACAAAATATGCGATAGTGGAAAAGGAGTGCCTGGCTATTAAATGGGCCCTAGAAGCACTCAGCTATTACCTACTTCGCAGGCATTTTGAATTGGTTACAGATCATGCTCCCCTCAAATGGATGTGTGAAAATAAGGAAAGGAATAGGAGAGTCACAAGATGGTTCTTGGTCTTTCAAGAATACAAATTTAAAGTAAAGCACCGGCCAGGGACCCAAATGAAAAATGCGGACGCCTTGTCTCGCATACACTGCCTTATGTCCAGATGTGTTCCAGCCCCGGTTCTGAAACAGGGGGGGGGGGAGATGTGTGACAGAGTGTCTGGACTGGTCCTGGAGGGAGTATATATCTGCCCAAGATACCTTATGTCTGCCAGGTAGCAAGCAACCAGATAGAGAAGAGTCAGAGATCTAAAAGATCTCTATGTATAGGGTTTAGTAAAACCCATTTAAAAGGGCTGGTTTGCTGGAGTGGGGATAGCGAGGGTGGGCCCCACTCCACCTGGACAGGCCGGGTCTTGGGCTGTCTAATTAAGTTTAGGTGTGTCTGCCTCATATAAGGCCAGAGCTGCAGACACACACTCTCTCACCCTGGGACAGGTTCACTGCTACAAACCTGTGGGAGCCCCTACTTGTGGTACCGTAATATTGTTGTGTTCAGTGACTGGTATTAGGCCGGCACTGTGTTAGAGAGGGATACCTATTGTTTAGTTAGAGCCGGACAGGCATAGGATTTGTTTTGTTTGTTTTCTTTTTGTACCACATGATAAACAATAAAACTGTCTGCGGGCAGTTTAAACAAACTTTCCGTGTTGTTTGGACTTCTGTGCCCGCTGAGTTGTGCCCGTCTACCCAGGAGATGACCAATCCGCTACCTAATCCCTTACAGCAGGGAGAGGAGGCATAATCCATAGTTCTCTATGAGAACTGTGGATTACCGTTATAATTGGGGCACATTACAGCGCAGTACGCTCTCAATACCTGGCGAAATGCACCCCAAAATAAGCTGTGTGAAAATAGCCTAATAGTTAGTGTTGAACTGATTTGTATTTGGCCAGTTTGGCCTGACCAAAATTTTTCTGGTAATTGTGGAAAAATCCTGCAACCATTTACCAGCCATTTTCCAGACAGGAAAATTAAGCAATGCACTTCTTTGATCCAAACTGGAAAAAGTCTGGTGGTATGTAGGTTGCACGATTTTCTCAGGATCACCAAAAAAATTCAGGTCAGGCCAAACCAGCGTTGTGCAACTCGAGCTCATTGAATAGAGTGATTACAATTAGAGTAAAGAGCTGCATAATATGTTGCAGCAATAAATACTGTACAATGGGGAAAAATGAAAATCTAGTCCAGTATAGGTTGAATGAATACAATGATTCTACTGTTCAATGGGCTTACTGCACAGACAAAGAAAATTCAAATTAACCTCTAAACACAATTAAAACACTAGTCCTGGACCCAGGATATGTTTTGCATTGTTTATTACATGCATGCCAAGATTAATCTCATCTTAAAGGCAATAAAACAATTACCAAAAGACAGTATAGTATGTGCTATGGCTTGTACAAATGAAGATTACCTGGCACAATCTAAATGTCATAATAAAGATATGATAGAATATTGTGTGTAATGCCTTCAGGCTGCTCCGGATGCTGGAAAGTCCTGTGGGCTTTGGATAGCACAAGATCCCCACTATATAGTACATCTTACATTAGGATACTGTCATAGACTGCAAAACGGCCAAGAACAGATTTGAGCAAAATTTCCAAACCCAACTTATACATAGAAATATTACAGTATATGGCAGTTCCTTGGTTATTAAAATAGATAAAGAAAACAACTAAGAGATTCTACTAGGATAAATATACATTGGTCCCTCAAGTTACAGAGCCTTCAATATACAATATTTTCACAATACAATGGTCATTCTACGGACTTTGTATCCTAAAACCACACTCACCATACAATGTTATTGACGGAACACGTTACTTGTAAAACATCTGCAGTGACTGTTCGTCTACTAGCACTACTCTACAGTTCAGTGTGGTACTACATGCTCTGTACTTCTCTTAACATGTTCTAGGATGAGCGGCTCTATTGGTACTAAGTAAGGACCCCATTTTCTTTTTTTCTGGTACATTATGTATAAAATATATGACCCAAAGAAGTTCCTGTCCTCAACATAGAAAGAGATTTCAAGCTCTTTCTGACATTTATATGCAAGGACTTGCTTTGTCTGAATTCATTATCTGCTTCATTTTCTTAAATCTTTATTTTGCATTATGTTGGATGACATTTTGGGGCTTCGGAACCAATTAACAATTTTCTATAGAGTTATGGTTTCAAAATACAATGGTCATCCCAGAGTCTATTAATATTGCATGTTGAGGGATCACTGTATTTAACAGAAATGTAATAGAATTAATATTTAACTATTGTATTCTTATGATGTAATTTAGCCATGTAATGTGAATTAGCTTAGAAACGATAAATGTCTTTGTAGCAATTTTCTGATACAGAAGTAGAGGTATCCAGCAACCGATAGAATTAAAACCACTCTATTCAACATCCTGTAAGGCGCTGATCACATGTGCTGTTTGAAGGGGATTTCAATGAGTGTTCACTAAAGTGTAGAGATATTAATTCTATGAGACATTGGACTCGTCTACTTCTTCAGGATTTCTTCAACATGGCTGTATTCTAAGAACCTCAAATTTTCATGTATTCAAAGTAGCAGAAATACTTTTCCAATAGTTCCTATGTGCCTTTTGATTGCTTTTTAGTGCCAGCAGTTTGCTGCTGATATTGGATTGTTCAATAGGGAGCAAGGTAGGCAGGCACTGGTGATATCAATTATTTATTAAATGTAACTCCAGTTGATCCCTTTTAAATTGGTTTTACTGTCTGTGCCCCTGTTTAGAAGATTCCACTGACTTTCAAAGAACTACAAGAAGCACATGTGAAACACATGTATTAATCAGCACCCATGCAATTAGTACCTGCTGATAAACATAACTGGAACAAGGTATTCTCATGCCCTAGGCAAATACCACCTCAGTGGGATAATTCAACCCCATACATACCTCCTTGTGCCCCTTATCTGTCTGGGATGAAATGGCTTCCTAGACGGTTGCCTGCCTTCACCTACCCATCATCCCAGCCCTGCTGATACAGTACAATACTGTATTTTACATTGGAGGCAGCTGGGGAAGGGCGCGGGGGACCGGAAGCAGTAAGAACAGACCTGCAGTCCTGGTGCCGACACCTCAAGACCTGAGCAGTATGAGGTGTTGTGCCAGCCTGCACACGAAGGTTCCCAGTGCAAGGAAGGTATAAAAGATACAATATGAGATGTACCCACAATGAAAGGGAGTATGTATTACAGCCTCTTAGACCATCAAACCAGAAAAAAGAAGGGAGTACTATATGGTCATTAAAACTTAACCTTTAATGTGAAATATAAAATATAGCGCAGCGCTACCAAAGCAACATCAAAACAAGACACAACAGAAAAATAAGCAAGGGACAATAGAGGCCCTGTTAAACCCTAAAAAAGGGTAAACTACAACAACCCTGGCCTATCAATAGACACAGGAAAAATCGTCCTGATAAGGAACCTGACCCTATATACCACTTACCCGATAAACCCTATAAAGAGTATGGGTACCAGCAGTCAGGAAGATATAAAGCATACCTGTAATGCATGTGGCATCCCATATCACCCAATGTTGTAGCTCTAATAATGTTCGTCCCTCACCCTGTTAGAGTGACCAGCAGTGGCTGGTGAAGTGAGATACTCTGGAAAGATGTGAGTATGTTTAACTACTAACAAAGCATCTATTAAGTCCCTATTTATTGTATCACACTGATAGCCCTTTCTTTGGTTCCTATGTGTTCCAAATTATCCCCTGATGCGATCTGGATAAAGAAATAGGAGGATCGAAACATGTTGGGAAGGGATCCTTAGAATGTTTATAGGGTTAAGTGGTATATAGGGTCAGGTTGCTGACAGGAACCGTCTTTATCAGGACGATTTCTCCTGTGTCTATTGATAGGCCAGGATTGTTGTAGTTTCCCCTTTTTAGGGTTTAACAGGGCCTCTATTGTTCTTCGCTTATTTTTCTGTTGTGTCTTGTTTTGATGTTGCTTTGGTAGCGCTGCACTATATTTTATATTTCACATTAAAGGTTAAGTTTTAATGAAGGTATAAGAGTCTAATGCCAGACAGAAGACACAGTGGGCAGAGGAAGGCTTGTGAAGTTCCAATGTTATTATTGTGCGTGACTCAATGTGTGACATTAGCACGTAAAGTCACAACTCATAAGTCTCCATTTGTAACAGATATAAGTCGGGGACTGCCTGTATACATACAATTTACTATACAGTGATGTTTGCAATGAAGATAAATGGTACCCTAAGGCCACAGACACACTGGTCACTATAACTACCACCTGGATCATGATAGCTACCACAATTTGTTTAAGGTAAAAATTTTAAGCCTGAATTCGTTCTTCTCTCCTAACATCCAAGAGACTGTTCCATTGGACAACTACTTTAAATGGTTTTAAATATCGCTGTTTGTAGTAATAATAAAAACTTCATTATTTCCTACCAGATGATTGAAATCTGTCCTCTTCATGTCGTGAGAAAGAGAGCGCGGGAGAGCAGACAGATTCGATAACTCTGCTATGACTCTGTATGACCATTACATGACAATGTTGTTTGCAACAAAACAGAAAATTAGTAATCTCTGTAAGCAAATAAAACAGATTTTTCAATGTTTCTAAAGCGCTCGGGCTCGGCCCCCATTGTCCCTCCCTTCCCCCTGTATTTATTGTACTCAATGAGTGCACTGAGTTTACCGTATTTGCGGGCTGTTCGTGCATAATACAGCGCAATTACGCCTCGAAGTACCACCTGCAAATATGTTGTGTGAACATACCATTACCCCCTATGCGTTTTCAATTGTTGTGTATATGGCAGTCAATAAGAGCTGGATACAGAGATATGCAGGAAGTCTCCCGTCTTCCTGATTCATGGCACGTGACCGCTGTGGCTTGGTAGCTGTAGGTGCTGCTGGGTCTTCTGAGAGCAAGATCAATCCTGCATTTAGTACAGTGGGTACTAACATACCAGCCCTGATTACATAGGAATTAAGCAAAAAAAAAAAAACAGCTAAAAATGCCCCCAGAGGTCTTTTTCAGATCGTTTTCTAGGCACACAATATGTAAATTACACACAAAAAAACTACACACACAAATTAATAATAAAAAAATACTGACAGCCCAAATTTTAACCTTTTCCCTGCCCCTGACAACCCTAATACTTATATCACCTATATGTAAACATCCATGACGAAAAAGTAACACAATGATACAAGTTATTTTGACGCTAGACAGGAACTGGTTAAAATAGGTATATAGATTTGGTAGCATATATGCATTAATAAAATATTTTAATTTTTTGTTTCTAATATTTTCGGAGCAGATTTCTTCCATCAAACTCCAGGTAAATAAATGGATAGTATCAACAACTTGTTTAGCAGTGTCCCCCTCCGTCTTTATCCCAGAAGGCTGAGCAATACCTCAACTAGCAGTAATTAATGCCCAGCACTAAACTGTACCTATCTTGGCATCCATTATGAAAAATTGATGGCCTTTTTTATAGGTGAAATGGTGATATATGAGCTGTATATACAGTATTTTATAATATCAGTCTATCAGTCATATGATTTATTGGCTCGCTCTTAATATACATGGTCATTTTATTATGGCATCATTGTTCATTAATAGTGTTATAATGCACAGGCAGCTACTAAGGGCTTTACATTTCCCTCATAATATGCAGTAGACAGCTTTGTAATGTCTATGACATTTTTTGCAAAGCAGTGAACTGTCTAAAGTAAAACTGTGTTTTGAGATGATTAACTCAACCAGCCAATATCAAATCTGTTGTTTCCTTCAAGACTCTGCAAAAGAAATCATGATTGAAAAATTAGCATGAACTAACCTTATAGAACCACCGTGATGTTGTCAAGGATATGTCCACCCTCACAGCAGAGGGCTTCAGTTATTGAGAACAGAAACAGAAGACAGAGAAGGGATTCAGACGGAACAGCATTCACTGACTTGGCAACAAGGTAATATATGCAAGTAGAACTGTGGGTGAACTGACAAGTCGATGAAAAATTGCTTGCCTGAAGGATGGAGCGTGCAATCTAAAAATTTATCAGGGAACAAATCTCACTGATTATGATAAGGAATTTTATATACAGATCCTAAGTTTTTTTTTCTAAACGTGTTTCTGTTCTTCAATACGTCCATAAGGCACAACTCAAAACACTGGTATATAAACAAATGTGCTGGAAGCTCTTTTTTCATCTCCAGCGAATGGAAACAAATCAAAGATAAAAACGTGGCAATATTATTGGCTGGCGTAGAACACTGAGGCTTTTTCTCAAGGATTCTCTATGTGTTCCCAGAGGAAAAGTTATTGTGGCATTCTTCAGCCCCAGGACCTCTATGAATCACTGAACCTGGGGTAGTACCAGGCACTACTGTAAGTACACATTCCAATATCAGTAGCACACTATCAACTAAAGAAACTATTAAAGGGGACATAGGAATTTTTTAAAAATCATTTCTGCTATCTAGGATACATGAAAAATTTTTGAGGTTCTTAGTTCACATTTTTGATCAAGGTCCTGTTGAAGTTTCGCAGGTGGGCTTAAGCAGTTTTGATCAAAAATGTGAACTAAGAACTTGAAAAATGTTTCATGTATCCTAAATAGCAGGAATGCTTTTTCAAAAATTCCTATGTCCCCTTTGATAGTTTCTTTAGTTGAAAGTGTGCTACTGATATTGGAATGTGTATGTATATTGCTGCCACACCAGTGTGCACTTTGGCTCATTTTTTTCAAATAAGTTTTGTGATGTGCAAAACCATATATTTGTTTCTAACTACTATGAGTACAGACACGCCTGGATTAATAAAGAAGGGAGTGCAGCATTCCAGTCAGAGTCCACTCGTTCAAACAATCAGCAAGGATCTCAAGCCACCCAACAAGCAAACATGTATGGCCTATCCTACAAATAGACAAAAAGTGATATCAACAAAAATGCTTCATAAAGGTGTTTCACTTTACATTCAGTGTGACATTCAGTTCAAATCTAAGCAATTCGATTTGATTAGGCTTGAATTTAATTCTGCAAAAATAAATAAAAAGAAAAACCACTGTAATCAACCCTCATTGGTCCTAGGATTAGGGTTAAAGTTTTTTGGACTCAAATACCTTTCAGCATTGCTCCTGGACCTGTGTCACTTCTAGTTCAATGTCAGATGTCACCTCTGGTTTCCTTAGGTTACCTCTATGTTTTGAAAACTGATCTGATGTTGGACGACGTCCCACCTGAATTTCAATGACGCTTTTGCTTATCACAACATAGGGTAAATCTACAGAAGCCGGAAGTGATGTTGGATGTTTGCCCTGAAGAGAGTGATGCAAAGCCTAATGAGACACTTAAAAGGTAAGTTAACCACCAAAACACTCTAAAATACTATAGTATCTTAGGGCTACGGTTAATGAAAAAAAAATCAGTTTGGTTGAACTGGTGTCAAATCAGATAGGGCCATATCTGAGCAACACTACTCCATACTTACTGTACATTTTGGTGGAAGTTGCTAGATATTTTGTACTGAAGCCCTTGGGTGCAATATTTATATATCTGGCATAGCTCGCATGCCCCACTATGGATTGACTTGAACATTAGGGAATATTTCTGCTTTAAGCACACTTGTAAGTAATGACAATTAGCAACACGAGCAGGTTTTGTCTTCTATTTTTTGGCTTTCTTGTTTTGACCAGATAAAATGTAGGTTGTGATACCTATCATGGATACATAACAGCACAAAATATTATCAATTCATATAATGCTATCTGCAGTAGTTGCCTTTCGATGTCTGAGCTGTACACCTGTTTGTGATTTGCATAATTTGACATTTCAATTGCTATATATACTACACCTCTATAACCACAACTTCCACTGTATCTGAATGCTAAGGGCCTTCTCCATGTTTTTCAGGGCTCTGAGGGTTTGCTCCTGTAAATTGTTTTTCTCTGTTTAATTTTTTGCTGCTTATACCGATCAATATTATATTAGTTCAACTTTAAACAGCACATCAGTGCTTTCACATACTCAAATTGTATTAATATTTTGTCTTAGGCTCTTCGCATTGCTTTAGGAGTGGCTATTTACTGTATTGTACTCATAGAACCCCATTATCTCAAGTATCATTTCAGCCTATGCTTGGGTGGTGTACATATTTGCTATATGTAATAGAATGGACTACAGTAGAAAAAAAATACACTGTGTGGTATATATTTTTTTATATTTGAAAATATGCATGATGGAGGCCACTCAGCATCGACTGTCATACCTATACATTGAAGATAAATAATGGTAACTCCCTACAACCTTCAAAAGAACCTTATTTTCTAAAAACATTGCAGGAAACATCTGATAGTAAATCTACTTATGACGTTTTATGATATTCCAATTAACAGAGAGCATTGTTTGATAGGATTTCAGCTCTATGCACATCATTAATGGTGTACTACATTATCACCATTGTAGTACATTGTAGTTGAGTTGAATTAAGCCCTTACTGCCGCAGCCAGTTTTTACCTCTGTGACAGAGCCCTATTTTTAAATCTGACATGTGACACTATGGGCCACATGGATGAACCTGTTTAGGTCTAAAACTCACTCTTTTGCCCAAAGTAACCCATGGACAAAACAGTGGGTTTTAGACCTAAACAGGTTCATACATGTGGCCCTATGTGAGAATGTTTTCTCGTGACACATTGCGCTTTAAATTAGTAAGGAATTTTGGTCCATACAATCCTTGTTTATTTGTGAAAAATATCACAATATCGTAAAAAATTTTAAAATTTTTCCATTTTTAAACTTGAATAATTTCTGCGTGTAACACAGAGTTTTTCCACTCAAAATAGTTTATAACTAGCATCTACCATATGTCCACTGTGGATTGGCTTCGTTTTTTAAATGTCTTTTTATTTTTTTACGACATTAGGGGGCTTAGAAATTTAGTAGCAATTTTTCACATTTTCAAGAAAGTTTGCAACACAGATGGTTTTTAGGGACTAGTCCAGTTCGGATGTGACTTTGAGGGGCCTCTATGTTAGATACCCCATAAATGACCCCATCTAAGGAACTAGACCCATGAAGTATTTAAAACAATGTTTAGGAAGGTTGTTAACCCATAAGGTATTTCACAGAAATTAAAGAAAAGTGGAGGTGAAATTTAAAAATTTCACTTTTTTTTGCAGATTTTCAATTTGTATCCATTATTCACTGGAACACAGTAGATGTGACAAGGGGAATGCAATACAACATTGAATCCCCCAATTCTGCCATTTTTAGAGACATCCCATATGTGATTCTAGTGTGCAATTTGGCTCAACCACAAGCCGCAGAGTAAGAGGAGCACCTACTGGACTTTGGGGTCTCTTTTTCAACCTGATTTTATTTAGGCGCCATTACTGGTTTGCGGACACCCTAAGGTGCTAAAATGTTATTAACAACCCTAAAAAGGCCCCATATTGGAAAGAACACCCCTGAAGCAATATATCCAGTGGTGTAGTGAATATATTGACCCCACAGGTGTTTCACAAATTTTTTTAGGCTGCGAAAATGAAAAAAATATTTTTTTTCCAACAATCCGTAGTTTTTAGCAATAGGGAGTTACTGTGATTGTTTTTTAATGGCGTTCACCATGTGGGTTAATTAATGTGGAAGATATATAGGGAAGGTCATTTTGAACATAGCGATACCAAATATTTTTGATCTTTTTGGGGGCGATTGTTGTTTGTAAAGGGAAAAGGGTGGTGTACATGTTTTTCTTTTATTTTTCCTGCTTGTGTTTTACTGTTTTATTTTACTTCTTCACATTTTTTTTTTACTTTTTACTATAGGGGACTTGTATCAGTGATCTTCAGATCACTGATACAATAGAGACAAGTACATAGCAGAACTGCTATGTACTGGTCTCTATGGTAACTGTCACTCACTATGTATGGCCATGCCCACAGGGCATTGCCGGGCATGGTGACATCACAGAAAGTCCGGAAGCTTTTGCAAATCTGGCTGTCAGGTAAGCAGCCAGCAGTGGTAATTGTGCTGTGGCTGCTGCAGGGAACTCCTTTCTTCTGTCTTTCTTTTCCTTTAGCTGCATCGATCACAACAAATCGTGGCAGCTAAGGGGTTAATCATGGGTGATGCAGCATTGGGCCAGCTGTAATACACAGCTGGGCCCATGTTGCAATCATGCGGGCCCGCACGAGGTCCAGGACATACCTGTATGTCCATTTGTGGGAAGTCATTTCCCCCTAGGACGTACCGGTACATCCATTGTTGGGAGGGTGGTTAAAGGGGTTTTCCCCTCTCACACATTTATGGCACATGAACAGAATATGCCATAAATATTTGTTAGGTGCATCTACCATTTCCAGGATTTGCATCAATCTTAAGAATGGGCTCCCAGAAGTCCTCTTGGAGAACAGGGGGTGCCACACATGGACAAAACTCATGGAATTTCCGAGTATAGCCAAACAGATCAAGGAGATGCTTGTTCTCAAGATAGGTGTTAGTCCTAGAGGTAGAATTTGAACCTATCAGACATGTATGGTACATACTATCAAAATGACATAAATGTCTGAGATGGGAAAATCCCTTTAAATATCAAGTTAATGTTTACTACATCTGTTTGTTCAGAGTATGCATCAGGAAACTGCATACGCCAAAAAGATACACCAAAAAGTTATACTAATAGTGTGCCTTCTTGACATACAGTACTTTGGACCAGTTAGCATCTTTTTTGTGGTGTATAGAATAGCATAATGGCTATGTTGTTCTATATACATGGATACAGGTATTGTTTATTTTAAATAAAGTGGAAATACAGTTACAAAATTAGACATACCCTTTACATTTTCTAATGTAGACATTGCTAGCTAGACACAGTCAGACAGATAGATAGACAGACAGACACATAGATAGATAATAGATAGATAGATAGATAGATAGATAGATAGATAGATAGATAGATAGATAATAGATGAATAACTGAGCTACCTAAAATAAATAATATAGCAAAGGATTAAAGAATAGTTCATGGTGAAAAAATCCCACATTCTCAGGGTTCTTTCATTTTTTTACCCACGTTTGTTTTATACTTTATAATAATAATTATATTAATAAAACAATCTGAAAAAGTCATAAACTTTGTGATAATAGAGGTTATTCCGTAAGTCACAACTACTGATGTTTTTAATAGAATACATCTTTCTACTTCAGTCTTTATAATTATTGTATAATTTTTCATTTTCACTAGTTATCAAAGTGTCATAAGATCTTCTCCCTCATCTGTCCCCCTGTAACTTTTATTATCAGTGTTGGAACTTGTTCTGCTCTATGTTATTTATATTATCTGTGGTCTGTTAAGAAATGGATTTCTTCTGTAGGGGACACTTATCCATTTAGAATGAGAATATTGTAGAAAGGTATAACTAGAGATGG
Organism: Phyllomedusa bahiana; assembly: GCA_025379985.1. Classification (NCBI taxonomy): domain Eukaryota; kingdom Metazoa; phylum Chordata; class Amphibia; order Anura; family Hylidae; genus Phyllomedusa; species Phyllomedusa bahiana. The sequence continues at coordinate 136,709 of JAODAL010000540.1, read as the reverse complement.
GCGAATCGATTCTAACAAAGTGGAATTCGTTTAGAATTTCAGGAAAACTTCGGTTCTGAACGAAGTCGAAGTTTGGGGTGATTCGCGGGAATGAAGCGTGCTTTTAATTGATAAAATGGATGCAAGCACATGGCGTTACATGGGGCAAAGCACTCTGGGAGGAAGGAGTAGCCTAAATGACATGTGCAGAGATGAAGCCAATCAGAGACCGGTGGGATTCTGTGACATCACTGCACTATATAAGTCTGGACGCAACGCGGGCAGTTCACACTCCTCTCTCTGTGCCGTGTTGTAGCTGCTGCAGCTCCAGTAGCTGAGATCTCGCACAAAAGAAAGAACTTTTATACAGCGATTTTTGGGGAGGTATCACAGCTTTTCTCAGAGACTGCTTCTCTTAACGTTCTAATTCTGATTTTGTGGGGTATTGGAATTGAAGTCCAGTGTGCGTCCAATGCAGCTGCATATACATTTTAATGCTATCTGCTCAGTTCTGAAGCACATTGAATATCCAAGGGTTATCTAAGCCTGTTTTTGCTGTTGTATTCATTTAAAAAAAACAGCGTTTTTTCAATCCAAATACCAGTAAATTTTTGGCTGCTCATTTTTTTTGCGCAATTTATATCGAAGGGCTACTTAAACGTCTTTGTGCTATTGTAGTCAGTAAAAGAAAGTTTTTTTTTAAAGGCCAAAGAAGACATTTTGTCTGTAGCATAATTCATAACCGAAGGTTAATTAAGCCTGTTTGTGCTTTTTTATTCAGTAAAATACACAGTGTTTTTAAACGGCACATACAAGTAAATTTTTCCTGGCCATTTGTGGAGCGCAATTTATATCCAAGGGTTACCCAAGCTTGTTAGTGGGTTCATTTGGAGTCAAATACAGGGTGTGTATTTATCATATACAGATATCTTCATTAAACAGAGTCTGTAAATTTTTGAACAAACAGTATGTCAGACAGAGAGGTGGCAGGCTCTTCACATGCGAGTGGCAGTGGCACAAACATTCCTGGAGCAGGCACAGGTCACAGCACAGTAAAGGGAAGTCGCATGTCACTCGGTGAGGCCAGAACTGCCGGTGTGATTTAGCGGCCGTGTGTTGATCAGCAAACCAAGGGTTCTTGATTGGTTGAGTAGGTCATCAACTTCATCCCAGATGACATCTGACAACCCTAGCCAACAGTCGGTGGGTTCGTCAGATACAACTCTTAGTTGGCATGGCCCGGGAACAGGTCAGCGCCCCTCACCTGTCCTCAACCCGCCTCTGTCCCGTTCAGGTCCCTCAGCCAGAGAACTAGTATGTGGTCTGGGCTCAGCGCCACTATACAGCGAGGACAAACAATTTGAGGACAGTCAGCAGCTACTTGGCAACGAAGAGGTGGGGCAGACATCCCCTGCTTCTTGCAGTATTGATGTGGAGAGTGGCATGGGAGGTTTTTTGGCGAGCGGTCAGCCTCTGCATACCAAGACCGTTGAGGAGGACAGCAGTGACGATCAAACACTCATGAAGTATAAACGTGGTGGTTTGAATCCATTTTCTGCGTTACACCAGTTTGTTCAAATGCACCGTATGGAACTTGAACTGAAGGAGACCATAACTACAGGGAATGTTTTAGGTGCTTATTTTGCATTCTGTGCCATTGTTGATTGAATTCAGTACAAAACTGGAATGGGACAGAACAAAAAAGAAGCAAATGCTGCAAAACTGGCTTTGTATGAACTTCTTCAGTATGAAGAATGTGAATCGTATGTCCAACTTACAGAAACTAAAAACACAAGTCCTTCTGGAGGCCCTCCCCTGTTACCTGTGGAACAAATTACATCCACACAGATTTAAAGTAGTTTAAGAAAGCAAGTTGATAAACATTCATTTGGTCATGAGCAAATCACACAGGTGATAATGGAAATGTTTGCGAAGCTTGTATCTAGGTGTCCAGATTTTGAAAGCTGTGGAAATCCTTTAGCTGCATTTGTAATGGAAAAGGCTCCTCACACAACCGCCTCCAAGACTATAAAATAAATAATAATAATAATCTTTAGAGCCTATAGAGAAAGAGTATCCTTCAGTGTCTGTCATATCTGTGTACCGTACCTCTTGCCTCCATCCCTTGACCACAATCCTTGCCGGCTGTCCTGACCTTACACTTGTCCCTGACTCCGAGTTTGCCTTACGATTTTGTACCTCGCTACACCTTGGCTGCCACCGCAAGCAAGTCACGTCAGGAGTAGCGACCTGATAGACTCCCGCCACAGCAAGTCCATCCCACTTTGCTATGGGCTCTGGTAAAAACCGGGACCTACTTAGACCCCGCTCCCTGGCGTGGCTATTGCCATCGCTTGCGGTGGTCCAGTGGATCCACTACTGCTGTCCGTGACAACATGAAGCAGTGGAATGACGTTATTCATCCCGTAGTCCTGGCGACTGACAAATAACGCATGTCCGCATGAAAGGGCCTGAGCAAACGGCAGGTGTCACGCATGAGCTGCCACTGGCCGACATTAAAATTACACAGGGGTGTACTCCTGTCCGCTTGGATCATCAATAAACCATTAATAGCCTTTCTCTGTTCATAGAGTCGTTCCAACATATGGAGGCTGGAATTCCACCGTTTGGAAATGTCACATATCAGCCTATGTTGGGGGAGGCCGGTCTGCCGCTGCAGCTTAAGGAGGGTGTGCTTGGTGGTGTAAGAACGGCTGAAGTGCATGCAAAGTTTCCTGGCCCTTTTTAGAATGTCTTGCAGATGGGTGTAAGACTTGAACAACCTGATTGAGCATTTCCTCCCGTGTGTGACTTCGTTCGCCCAGGGGAATCATCCTGTCCACTTGGATCATCAAAAATCGTTAATGGCCTTTCTCTGTTCAATAATTTCCCCCTGTTAATATATTTATTCCTGTTCATCAATTTCCCCCTGTTAATATATTTATTCCTGTTCATCAATTTCCCCCGTTCATAAATTTCCCCCTGTTAATATATTTATTCCTGTTCATCAATTTCCCCCTGTTCATCAGTTCCTGTCTGCCCGTGTACCCGACCTTTCTGCTACGTTACCTGACCTCGAATCTCCGCCGCCTGCCCTGACCTGTTGGCCTGAACTTTGACTACGAGTTTCATCTTACGATTCGGTACCTGGCTGCGCCTCGGCTGCCACCGCAAGCTAGTTGCGCCAGGGATAGCGACCTGGTAGGACTCCCGCCGCAGAAAGTCCATCCTGCCTTGCGGCGGGCTCTGGTGAAAACCAGGACCTACTTAGACCCCGCTCCCTGGCGTGGCCGCTGCCACCGCTTGCGGTGGTCCAGAGGAGCCACTACCCGTGTTGTTACAATGGCAGAAGTGATGGCCAGTTCTTTGGTGCAGAGTCCACCACTTGAAAATGGAGGGACTGCAGTACCACCAACTTGGACAGGAGCACGATCAGCTTCTGCACTTAGGGATGGCTAGAAGCATACTGCTGTCTCTTGTCAATCATCTCGGTGAACGACTGCTGGCACCATGAGTGCCGAGGAGCAGGAGTATCTGGACCGGTAGATGATGGAAAAGACAGGGAGTTGTCTTCGGCAGAGGTGGTGAAGCCTTGACTGCCTGAAATGGGAGGCATGCCACTGGGTGCTGCTGCTGTTGGGACAGGATGGACCACCACATCTGAAACACGTATGGTGACACTGCATGATGTTGATGCAGGGCCGTGGTGCCAACGTTAGGTCCCTGGTCACGCTTTACTTTCTGGCCACAGATTCGACATATAGCCATGTTCGCCTCCTCTGGTGTCTTAGCAAAAAACTGCCACACCGCCGAGTAGGTGATTTTACCACCAAAGCGCTGCACTGACTGACTGTTACCGCCGCTGACCCGGTGAGCCCCTGTGCCGCTAATTTCTGGGACCTGCAAAGTGGGTGGTCTAAATCATGGCCGTTTGGCTCCCAACCTCGCACTGCTGCCACCCTGCTGACTCCCGGCCACACTACCCACTGCCTGACACGCAAGCTGCCGCTCTCTTCTCCCAATGATAATGATGAAGCCCTTGTACACTGTTGGTCTGGGTCAGCTGATAGCATCACATGGCTTTCAAAACCACCAGTATGCTGATGACACCCAACTTTACATCTCCGGCCCAGACATTAACTCTCTACTGTCCAAGATCCCAGATTGTCTGTCGTCCAAATCCTCCTTCTCCTCCCGTCTCCTAAAACTTAATGTAGAGAAAATGGAATGCTTCCAGGGCCGGGACAATGGGTAGTCGAGGGTAGGCGACCGCGTAGGGCGCCACTTCATCCCAGGGAGAAAAGGGGGCACAAGGAGGCATGGAGTGGGCTGAATATTTCATTTGGGGGGCACTTTATGCCTTGTTTAACTAGGGCACCAGAATACCTTGTCCCAGCCTTGCTTGCTTCACCCGGCTCCCAAGTGTGATCGGCTACATCGATTAGTGTTTGCCTGTCACCGCCGTCCTCCTCAACGGTGTCGCTGTACAAAGCCTGACCACTTGCAACATAACCCCCCATTGCAACTCTCCTCATCACTATTTGCCCACTTCTGCAAGAAGCAGCGGATGTCTTCCCCACCTCTTTGCTGCCCACTGTCCTCAAATAGTTGGTCCTCACTGTATAGTGGCGCAGAGGCCACAGCACATAGTAGTTCTCTGGCTGTGGGAAGCGAACAGGACAGAGGTGGGTTGAGGACAGGTGAGAGCCCCTCACCTGCTCCCGGGCCATGCCAACTAGGGGTTGTGTGTGTCACACCCACCGACTCTTGGCTGGGGTTGTCAGATGTCATCTGGGAGAAAGTGTATGACCTAGTGTGTGGTCAACACATGGCCGGTAGATGACACCGGATGCTGTGGCCTCGCAGGGTGACTCCTGCTGTGATGTCCCCTTACTGTGCTGCGATCTGTGGCGGCTCCAGTAACCTACTTCTGTGTTCTTTGACGCTATCGTAGGATCTTAGCCCTCAGCTCGTTTCTTTCCAGCTGGCGCTGATGTTACCTTGTCAGGCTGCGTTCCCACTTCAGTTTTTTGGTCAGTTTTGCCCCCGTAAGTGCCCAGGGAATTGAAGGGTGAAGCAATTCTAATAGCGGCGGCAGTCATGTGCGTGTCATACTAAAACACAGCATTGTATGAAGACCAAACCAAGCTCCCATATTTAAGCACGGCACAATGTTCTACAGCACCCTACAGGCTCTGTGCAGCAGGAAATAGCTGTTTTTTAACGCAATTAGTCCCAAAGTAATTCGGAACTAAAGGGATTTTGTCAGAAAATTCGTCGAACTCGGCGAACCAAATTTTTGAAAAATTTGCCCATCTCTAGGTATAACCCAGCAAAAACACAGATCATACATTTAAATAGAAGACACAAAATGATTTTTTGTGCATTTGCTACTAGGAGGAATGACTTTCATTAAAAGATGAGTCTGGTGTGATAGAGTAGAAATGGCATAATATTCCAATGATAAAATATAAACCTATGTATTATTAACTATTCGGGATTTAACTCTATGAAGGAGGTAGATATATTGGGGCAGATTTATTAATACTTTCTAAAACTGTCTTAGTCATTGTAAACAGACTAAACAGTCTTACAATGAGACAGGTTTATCAAGTGTATGATAAATCTAGTGCATGTTTGAACTGTCTGGTCTAATTTTACACCATTTATTAGTTGGCTTAGTTCTTGCCATCAACCACAGTAAAATGTTGGCACATGATGCTGCATATTAAGCCAGACCCGCTTTTCAAGATCAAACCCCTTTTGTCAAACGAGGAGTAGAACTGTCTAAAAACAGTTTAAAACACATAATAAATGTGGTGAAAATCATGTACAACAGTATTTTGGCGCACATTTCCATAAGTCGGGTGTAATTGCATTGCAATGTGTCCGAAGTACGGCCCGCAAATAGGGTAAAATCATTGCACTCATTGAGTGCTATGATAAGCCGACGTTTTCTCCAGGAGAAAGAAGTGACATGTCATTTCTTGCCAACGCTTACACGCCAGGGAAAATGAAAGTGAATAGGGCAGGGCCAGAGTGCTTGGAAGTACAATCCTGAAATACCAGGTATATATCGGCATGCACAGTACATACCGCTATACACCTGGTTTTGTGGTCCATTGCAAGCAATCAGAGGACAGTTTTCAGTTTTAAAACTGCTCTGGGAAAATGAGAGGAAAGCTTTGATTGGTTACTATGGTCAACAAAAATAGTGGTACACCTAAACAGTCTTGATTTATGTTTTTCTGTCATATGACCATGTAGGAGATGAAAATGAAGGAAAAGCAGGTAGAAAACACAATTTTCAAAAGAAGAAATAAGGCTGCTAGATGATAATGATAATTAGAATAAATTAGACTTATAGTAACAATCAGGCACTCACTGCCCACCCAACCAAGTTTAGTTACCACCTTGTCTCCATCACAACCTTCCTTAGTGTGAGTATCAATTTTTGCATTTGTGTTGCCCACTCCTGTTTTTCCAATAAAAGAACACTTCTGTCTCCAAAACATCTTCAATATGAATATTTCAGAGATCACCAGAGCAGACGGATGTTAGGCCTTGTCCCCACGGCACTGATTTTCAGCTGGTTTGCGGTTTTGAAAACCGGCTGCAAACCGGCTGACAAACTTTTACACAGACCTTAATGGAAAATCCATGCAGCGGTTTTCAGACGAAGATGAACATGTCTATGTGAAGGAGGAGTAATTTTCTCCGCTTACCACGGATAAAAGCCATGCCCCGGCGGCCATGTGCATGGAACGTAAACAGCCCTTTACAGTACATGAATTGTACTGTTCACACGTAACTGTTGGCAGAATTGTAATGTCCAGGAATGATCTTCTACTTATGTTACTACTGTGCTGGGACTACAATGTAACCTCAGCTACTACATTGTTACAACACAGGAAACTAATACTTACCATCCTCAGCCACTGTCACTCCCGAGCTCTCGATGATCCTCTCTTCTGCTCTTCTGGGTTCTCCTCCTGACACGCTGGAGGGGTTCGCACTTTGTTGTAAGGGAATGGAGCCCGAGCCTCTCCTCTGTGTTGGGAGGAAAACCTGGAAGTGCAGAGGAGCAGATCTCCAGGAGCTCTGGAGTAACAGCAGCAAACACATCAAGAATACATGTTCATCAAACCGTGAGTGTGTTATTATTCTTATTATTGTTTTAGGTTGCTTTTCCTTTGCAGTAATTGTGGTAAACGGCAACTTATTGTGAAACTAATTAATTGCAATGACTAGCTATTTATGGTGGGTTTTGGACTATGGAGGGTTTCTTAAGTGGATTCTTAAGTAGATTTCCTCAAGGATTTAAACAGTGGTTATAAGGAAAATATAAAAATCTGGTGGAAGACACAGCGCCTTGAAAATTATTTTAAAACTAGAATCATTCCACAAAGTTTGATCTTACCCATAAGCCCAGCCCCTAGACCACATTCTCCTCAATTTATAGAGAAATGGGAGAAGGAGCTCCTGGAAAGTTCTCTTTGCCTAATGACTCCTGAGTGCCTACTTATGCCAATCTCTTCCTGGGCTGGTGGGAGAAGACTGTGGTCTTTGGAGAGGAACCTCCCCCATTAGCTGAAAACATCTTGTTTTGGGGGTGGTATACTGATGACGTGTTCATTCTTTGGGAAGGTACCACTGATGAGTTCAATACCTTTGTAATGTTACTCAATATAAATGAGATTGGGATGAATTTCACCAGTGAAATAAATGAGAGGGGATTATCTTCTCTGGACTTGAGAACCTGGAAAGATGATTTTGGAAACATTCAAACTAGCACATTTCGGAAAATTACTGCCACCAAAACACTCCTGAGATGGGAAAGCTATCATCCACAGAGTAAGAAGAAAGGGATTCCCAAAGGCCAGTACATAAGAGTTAGGAAAAACTGCTCCGGTATAAATGACTTCCATCAACAGACTAAAGATCTACAAAATAGGTTCTTGGATAGAGGATACCCAGCCCCTGTTCTCCAAACCACGTTTAGACATGCCTTAGAGAGTGATAGATCTACCCTACTAAAGATGAAAGAAAAAGAGAATGGAAGAAATACAAACGAGGAACATTTCCATATTATTGGTACCTATGACGATAGGTCTGATACAGTACGGAAAATTTTGAATAAACATTGGGGAATCCTGGATCTAGATATAGATGTGAGAGAGGTGTTGCTTTAATAAAATCTAGAAAAGGGAGATCGTTTAAGGTTCGGTTGGTCCATAGCCATTGTTCAAGCCCTATAAGAATGGGAATATGGCTAGATTGCAAACCGTTAGGCATGTATAAATGCGGGGGGTGTATTGCTTGCCCATTTATAAACCAAACCAAGGCAACACAACCAGGAGATCCGTGATTTCTAAAACTGTAAGACCAATACATAGGGAAAACAAAAAGGCAGTTGAGTAGAAGAGTAAGGGAACATCTTGGGGATATTAGAAATAGGAGGGAGACCCCAATTTCAAGGCACATCTTGGAAAACCATGAAGGCAATCCGGCAAACCTCAGGTTTCTGATTATAGAGCATATAAGGCTGTCTCTAAGAAAAGGTGATATCAATAATAAATATTCAAGGAAAAATACGGAATGGACGTATTGTGTCACAACAGTCCAACTAGAAGGCCTAAATGAGACTTTATTTTGGGTACTTCATTTAGGTCCCATATCCTCCATTATGGTTATAACTTATTGAGTCCTTCCAAAATGGTATAATTGGATATCAGGATGAGATAATCCTGACCAATTGTATTATTGTTAATTATGGTGTATTTTGTTATCAACACTAAATATTTTCTTTTATATCTTATTTTTTTTTTTTTCTTTTGATATCGGTAAACAATGAAATATGAACTCTCAGTGTCATTAAAATTCCCCTATCTTCTCGGTTTTTGTTTTTCATGTATTTTTGATTTCTATTTACATTTTTAAGCAATATTTTGTTATCATGATGGTATTGGATCATATTAGTTATGGATAAAGTGGTGTTACCCTGCTAGCCCATTTATCTTTCCAAATTTAGGAAAAATAAAAGCATGTGAGAATTGTCCTGGGTACTGCATCTGATACAGGGCTATTGCTGGGCTATGAGCTTGACACTGCAATAGAGCGAGTGTCTAGGCATTAGGACCAGCGCGATACTAAACGGATGTTTGCAGGCATGCCCTATACGATCGGCAAGATGTGGTGCAGCAACAAAGGGATTTAGACATGTGTGGTAAAACACTAAGATCTAGACAGGCGCAGTAGAGCCTGCGAGACGCCGGACACCGGGACAGTAGTAAACTAACAGGAGATATTGGTACATTCGGCAAACTGAGAGGAGGGATTCGTCATGCACAGGTGATCTGGAGTAATCAATTGAAAAGATCAATGACGGGGGTTAGAAGGTAGAGAGTGGTCATCATACTTTCACTGGCTCGATCAAGTGCAGACCTTTTGTACTGACTGTCATAAGCCTGTTTTTGCTACACAGCTTTATCATTTTTTTTTTCTTATCATGACCCTTGTTGTCTGACAGCTGCTCCTGAAGAACCCCACTGGTGTATCTCTGCTGGGGGAGAGAGAGTGATGCGTAGAGCGATTCTAGGGTAACTACGAGTTTGTAAAGGCCCAGACTTATGTATTATTCCAATACATTTTTGGTATATTGGGCTCCTTTTTGTGATTACAAGAACTTGCATTTAGGAGAGGGAAATAATAGGGTGTGCTAGGGCCAGTGTTCTTTTGGGGCCACCCCTTGGGGCAATTACTCCAGCTATTATAGGGAAAAAATAGAGAGATAATAGGGTTTGTTAGTTATTTTTTATTCATTTCTCTAAAAGAATAAGATATTGATTCTCTATGAGCACAATTTAAATCTGGAAGAGACATCAACAATATATGTTCATGAAATCGTGAGTGTGTAATTATTCCCTTCACTGTATATTCCTCTCTCTGGCAAGTGTGAATCTCTTAGGTTATATAATTCAGTTTTTGACCTCTATAGTATATAAAATATAGACCGCAATAGTGGAGTATATTCGCAGGTGCTTTCCTTAAACACCTCGTGTCAATAGTCTGAATGAAGGTATACTCCTATACAGACACTACAATCATGTGTCTACAAAACGTATGCAATTTAATAGATATCAACAACGTACAATAGCATTCGGCTAAATACGTGCTTGAGAAAGGGGAGGACCCGGAAACGTCGCATCAGAGCAGCATAGCACACACCCCAAACAGCCATCACAGCAGCGAGGTGAACGTTGTCTAGCAAGCTCTGCCAGCTGCTAGTAAAGAGCACTTGGACATTTCAGTGCTGAAGATTACTTTGGATCACTCCAGGACTGGAGACATATAGCTGCAAGTTATCACTTTATAGTTGCATTATGTCTTTAAGCAAGGCTATTTAGCCGAATGCTATTGTACGTTGTTGATATCTATTAAATTGCATACGTTTTGTAGACACATGATTGTAGTGTCTGTATAGGAGTATACCTTCATTCAGACAATCTCTTAGGTTACACATACACTGTAGAAATATAGGTTTAAGAAATGTTTTTTGAAATAAAAGTTATGTTTTAGGTTGCTTTTCCTTTGCAGTAATTCTGGGACTACCATGTAACCTCAGCTACTACCCTGTTACAACAAAGGAAACTAATACTTACCATCCTCAGCCATTGTCACCCGATCTCTCAGTGATCCTCTCCTCTGCACTTCTAGGTTCTCCTCCTGACATGCTGGAGGAGCTTGCACTTTATTGTAAAGGAATGGAGCCCGAGCCTCTCCTCTGTGTTGTAAGGAAAACCTGGAAGTGCAGAGGAGCGGATCTCCAGGGGCTCTGGAGTAACAGCAGCAGTGAACAGCTAGTTAAGGATTAGTTTTTTGTTTTGTATCTTTTTATCCTTTTCTCAGACCATGCTTGCCCCAACAGAACTTTCTTTTTTCTGGACAACCCCTTTAACAGCTAACTAGGATAATCATGTGAGGGCAGTCAAATATGTTAACAATATGTTTGTCCTTTTTCTTTCCATCATCATTTCACATTTTGCTTCACCTAACACAAATAATACAGCAACTATTCCCACAGAAAACACTGAAAACCTATTTCAAGTAGTAGATATAAAAAAATTGCACTACAAAAGACCACAGTCACATTGTAACTTGTGGGGCTAAAAGTCAAGTAAACATGGTAGATCTGTACAAAAGAAATCTCAAAACCATGACAACTATACTTAAAAACCTTTACTCCTCTTAAAATAATTGAAAAAAAGAACCTGAGAAAATGATGTCTCAACAGAAATAGCACCAACGGCCAACACGTTATGTCTCAGACTTGCTGTCAAGTTGTGTTTGCTATTTTCTTATAACATCATTATTTTGATTTATAAAGTCAAGATTTTATCATAACGCAACAGACAACCAGTACAAACTTACATCCAGCAATAAAAGGATTAGTCCATATAATTGTATTGCTCTGATGACTCTTAAATGGTAAATCTAATAGTTTTGCTATTAAATATTGCATCATGTCTTGAGGAAGCAAGCCCCCTCTCATTGAATATTGCTTATTCTGGTTTTCTTACTAATACATAAGAGTTTTATTGAATACAATTGTTATACAATGTAAAATACAAATAACTTAAAGGGAATGTGTCATCAAAAATGAATTATTGTTTAACTCACGTTTTTATGTTAAACACATTTTTTAAGAATTTTTGGTTATATTTCTTTTTAATTTTTCATATCACTTTCAATATTTTTTAATAATTCTTAAGTCCTGCAGTTTTCACTTTGGCCACTAGGCCTTGTTTGCACAGCTTTAACAGCAGTCAGAGAGATACGTTACAGCAGCTTCATGCACAAAGGAGTCTTAATAATGTTTCTGTCCCATAGACTTCAATAGGACAGTTTTCTAGTCATGCTGTGTGACCTAGGAAGAATTCACTCTGCAGGGAGGAGGGGGGTGAGAGCTGTGACTATCTCCTCTTGTGACTGGTGGATTCTGTGTTATCTATTCACACTGGTGTCTCCTTTCAGTTTGACCTGCTTGTGTTAATAATGAAAACCCTGCTGAAAATCTTTATCTATAGGGCTGGAAGTGTCATACTGTTATTAGACTTAGGGGCCAATGTGAAAACTGCAGGACTTAAGAATTATTAAAAAATATTTAAAGTGATATGGAAAATTAAAAATAAATATAACCAAAAATTCTTAAAAAATGTGATTAACATAAAAATGTGAGTTAAACAATAAGTCATTTTTGATGACACATTCCCTTTAAATGAAAATGTTGATATTTTTAAGGAGTTGCCGCATGAAGACAGTCACAATCTATATGTTTATTAGTGTATATAGACGTCAAAGAGGAAGTCCCCCAATTGGGACCCACAGTAATGATTCCATGACATAATTGGATTGTGATGTGGATTTACAGCAGATTTCGCCTTCATAAAGAATTTTACATTCTGAAGATTTTAAAATTTGCACCATCCAGTATGTCAATGTTTGAGCAGAAAAGTCAGCAGCGCATTACTCACATTTTTTAAAAACTCATTCAATTGCCTTGTCCTGGGATCTGTTGCGGATGTTACCTGCACAAATCTGCAGAGAAAATCTTCAGAAATTCTATTTAGACTTACTGTATTGAGCCAGAACTAGAGTTGTTCTATAGGATGACAGTGAACCTTGTATTTCAAGGATGGTCAGTCATCTGAAAGAGAAATGCATGGCTGGCCATGGCTTCTCCTGTAAAAGCAGATGACTTTTATATGGACCACTTTTATATTCAGTAACCAAGGATTTGTCCTCCAATATTCCTTGAAATTTGTATATTCTCTCTTTCTAACTACATTTGAAGTTTTCACTTGTAAAATAACTCGGGTTATTTTAAAGCTGGAGTTGGTATATTTCTACCAACTTTGACTTAACTCAAATGATCTCTGACTCCACAACTCCAACTCCACAATTCTGTAGTAAACATTAAAGAGGTTGTGCTTTAAACCAAAAAATCAGATTATATGCCCGAGTCTCAAAGAAGCATTGATAACAACTGTCCAGTCTGTTGGGTATTAAAAATAGAAAAAAAACCAAACCCAAAACCTTGTAAACGCTGCTCGTTCCAGCGCTGTGGTTGTCTTATTGATCCCGGCTACTGACGTCACTGTTCATTGTTCATGTGACCATGCATGTAGATATTAACAGGCTGCAGAGGTCCCTTGCTGGATAAATCATACGTGACCGATGTAGCCTGTGATTGGCTGCAGGGTCACGTAAAGAGTGAATGGTGATATCATATGGCGGGATCACCAGGACTGATTGGGCATTGGAAGGAGCGGGTTTACATGATACATTTTTTTGCCTTTCTATTTTTAATAATCCCTGATGGAATGAGCAGGGACTATTTTAGAACACTACTTTAAGGCTATGTTCACACAGCTTAAAATTGGACGTATTTCAGTCCGTAATTACGCGCCAGAGTGGACAAATTATGGCTGGAATACGTCCCAGTCATTACGGTAATCCACAGTTCTCATAGAGAACTATGGATTACGTCTCCTCTCCCTGCTCGGCGAATACGTTGAGGGCGGAGATAAGTGACATGTGAATTACCAGCGGCGTATTTGCGCCGATGGTAATGAAAGTCTATGGGCCGGCGAGGTGCCGGCCTCCCGCACCCGCTCCGCCCCCGTCCACGCGGCGTAATTGCAGGGCGTAATTACGCCCTGCAAATAAGCCGTGTGAACATAGCCTAATTCTTCGACCTGTGATATTTTTGTGACATTTTTGGCATAATTTCCTGTTTGCAAGTGGTTTTCCTTTACCCTGTAAAACTATGAGACATAGAATCCTTTGCTGTGCTCTGCTTATTTTCCACCCTTCAACCTTAGTCTCATTGTAAAACCCGTTTTTCCCCACTCATGTTGAAAGCCTTGTGAGAAAGGAGCAAAGGTTCATGGCTTCAAAGACTGCCTGGAAAGAGCCCACCCCTTTGGTCACATGATCTCCTGAGCTCGACGCAGAACTATTTCCTATGTGTCTAAACACACAAAAATATTGTTCCTCCTGTCATTGAACTGCTGATGTAGAACTGGAGGAAGCACACAGAAAAATAAAATGATGAAAGTATATCAGAAAGTGACTCAGAATAGGAATACATTTTTTTTTTTCCACTGGTCGACCCCTTTAACTTTTTCAGCAATTTGTGCTGCAGTAACTTTTTCTAGGTTTCGAGCAAACACATCCAATCATAAACTATTAATTTGCTGCCTAAAATATCTTACCCTTCAGAGTTGCCATTGGCAAAAGATAGTAAATGCCATTCAAAGTTACCTTTGTTATGTGAATCTACAATATTCCATTAATGTAATGACACTTCAATAAAAGACATTAGAACCAAGAAAGGTGAACATTTTGCTCTAGACCGTGATGAAGAAAGGGTTAAGGAAATTTTGGCTTTATACTAACATCAAATCTGGCATGTCCTCTTTTCTAAAGTGAAAAGCAGTAAACAATAGCGTAAGCAATGACCACTTAGGTCTACAAAACAAATTGATAAAGTAGATTATCACTTTCTCCTACTGCATGATATCACATTGCACTCAAACCAATGACTATGGTACTGTTGTAAGTATCAAATTCTGTGTCCTTCATGACTAATAATCTTATTATACGGTATAGAGCATGATCCAGTGCTCAGGCAGATATCCTGTTAAAAGTTGATGTGCTTGATGTCCTTGTAATTTACTTCAGTTTAGCTCACAATGCTGCAACAATCTTTGCTACATTTAGACAACATAATCCAGAATGACCATAATGCCAATATCATTGGATAGATCAGGAACTGAAATGCTTGACTCAAACATTAACCCTTTAATGACTGGCCTATTTTAATTTATTTTCTTTTTTCAACTCTGCCTTTCAAGATATATATATATTATATATATATATATATATATATATATATATATATATTTTTTTTTTTTTTTTATTTTTTTATTTTTTTCCATTACTAAAGCTGTATGAGGGCTTGTTTTATTGCAGGACGAGCTGTTCTTTTTAATGGTACTATTTCATGTACTATACAATGAATTGGGAAACTCAAGATAACGTTATGTGTGCGATGGAACGGAGAAAAAATGGTATTAATTCTTTGTGCTGGATTTCTTTTTTATGGAATACATCTGCTATAAAATAATAAAGTATTATATATATATATATATATATATATATATATATATATAAAATTACTGGTCTCATAAAAAGGCAATGCAAAGCAAGGGATTAATATAAATATATACAGGGTGGGCCATTTATATGGATACACTAAAATACAATGGGAATAGTTGGTGATATGAACTTCCTGTTTGTGGCACATTAGTTTATGGGAGGGGGGGAAAACTTTTCAAGATGGGTGTTGAGCATGGTGGCCATTTTGAAATCGGACATTTTGGATAAAACTTTATTTTTTCCAATGGGAAGAGTGTCATGTAACACATCAAACTTATTGAGAATTTCACAAGAAAAACAATGGTGTGCTTGGTTTTAACGTATTTTTAACCCCTTAACGACCTTAGACGTATCCATACGTCCAGGTCGTTTGGGGGTTAACGCACCAGGACGTATCCATACGTCCTGAGGATCGCGGGAACTCTAAAGCAGAGTTCGCGCGATCAGCGCGGGGTGTCAGCTGTATATTACAGCTGACATCCCGCAGCGTCGGCACCGACCCGAGATCGCTCAGGGGGGGGCCGGTTAACCCCTTAATTATCGCGACGATCGGGTTGCAATAACTAAGGTAAACGCAGGAGGAGATCGCTCCTCCTGCGTCACTGTCGGCGGCAGCAGCTGCACGGATCGCTCGATCCGTGCAGCTCCTGCCCTCTGACAGCACGGAGGGCATAGAATGCCTTCCGGGTTGTCTGTGACGTCACGATGCCCGGCCGTGCCCTGTGGGCATGGCCCGGCATTGTGACTGACAGTTGTCATAGGAACCAGTCATAGCAACAAGCTATGTACTGATTCCTATTGAATGAGAGATCTGAAGATCTCTCATTCAAATCCCCTATGGGGAAAAGTAAAAAAAATATATAAAAAAGTAAAAAAAAGTGAAAAACATGTAAAACACAAACCCGAAAACTAAAATAAAAAGACTTACACTGCCCATTTCCCCTTTACAAACGCCAATCGCCCCAAAAAAGATCAAAAATAAATAAAGTACCCATATTTTGGTATCACCGCATGAGTAACGATCTGCCCTATAAATCTATCATTAACCCGTACGCTGAACCCCGTAAAAAAAAACAAAAAAAACGAATCACATTATTAAGATTTTTGTTCATACCGCAGCACATAAAATGGAATAAAAAGCGATCAAAAAATCCTATAAACGCCAAAGTTGTAACAATTAAAACGTCAGTTCATCCCGCAAAAAAAAGTCCTTACACAGCTCTGTATACGGAAAAATAAAAAATGTATGGCTCTCAGAAGACAGCGATGCATAAATATTGTTTTACACACTAAAAACACTTTTTTTTTTTAAAGTGCTTCAACATAAAAAAAACTATATAAACAGGATATCGCCGTAATCGTATCGACCGACAGAGTAAAGCTAACTTATTACGGATACTGCACAGTGAGCGCTGTTAAAAATAAAAATAAAAAACACTACTATGGATTGCAGCATTTGCTTCACCCTGCCTTCCAAAAAATAGATTTAAAAGCGATCAAAAAGCCTTGTCCCCCAAAAAATGATACTAATAAAAACGTCAACTCATCCTGCAAAAAAAGCCCCTACACAGCTCCAAACACGGAAAAATTAAAAAGCTATGACTCTCAGACTATGGCGATGCAAAAACGTGTTTTCCTGGTTGAATTAAAGTGTTTTTATTGTATAAAAGCAGTAAAACACAAAAAACATACAAATTTGTAATCGCTGTAATCGTATAAACCTGCTGAGTAATGCTAGCATGTCATATATACCGTACAGTGACCGCTATAAAAATAAAAAATAAAAACCACTACCAAGATTGCTGTATTTTGTTCAAAACATCTCACAAAAACATTGACAAAAAGTGAACATAGCGTTATATACACCCCCATAATTGTACCAATAAAATCATCAACTCATCCCGCAAAAAACAAGCCAATACACAGCTCTGCACACAGCAAAATAAAAAAGTTATGGCTGTCAGAATAGGACAACATAAAAACGCAATTTTGTATAGACATATTTCTATTGTGTAAAAGTAATAAAAGAGAAAAAACTATATAAAATCTATATCATTGTAATTGTACCGACCCCCATAGTAAAGATATCCTGTCATTTACACTGCACGGCGAACGCTGTAAAATGGAAAGCCAAAAACCATGACCGAACTGCGTTTTTTCCCCCCATTTTTATGGCTAAAAGAAAACTATGGAACACCTGTGCGCCCAAAATGCACAATACACCCCTAGATGAGATCCCTGAGAGGTGTTGAATCCAAAATGGGGCCACTTCTGGAAGGTTTCACCTGTTCTGCTACTTTGGGGGCTTTGCAAATGTGACATGGCACCCACCAAAATCTGCGTTCCAAAAGCGAAGTAGCGCTCCCTCCCTTGTATGCCCGGCCATGCGGCAAAACAGCAGTTTACACTCACATGTAGGGTATTGCCGAACTTGGAAGAACGTGCGTAACAACATTTTGGGGTTCTTTTTTCCAGGATTCAATGTAAATATAAAACATTTTAAGCTAAAATTGCAGATTATTGGAAAAAATATTTTTTTTAATTTTCACAGCCTAATGCTAAAAAAAAATTTGTGAATCACCTGTGGGGTCTATATACTCACTGCACCCCTGGATATATTCCTTAAGGGGTGTAGTTTCCAATATGGGGTCTTTTTAGGGGAGTTTATTAAGTTTTAGCACCTTAGGGTGTCCTCAAACCTGAAATGGTGCCTAAATAAAATCGTATTGAAAATGAGACCCCAGAGTCCAGTAGGTGCTCCTCCTATTCTGGGGCTTATGGTTGAGCCAAATAATGCACTAGGGCCACATATGGGATATCTCTAAAAACGGCAGACCTGAGGAATTGATATTATGTTGCATTTACCTAGTCACATTTAACGTATTCCAGTGAATAATGGATAAATATTGAAAATCTGCAAAAATAGTGAAATTTTTAAATTTCACTTCCACTTTGCTTTCATTACTGTGAAATACCTAAAGGGTTATCAAACTTCCTAAACACTGTTGTAAATACTTCGAGGGGTCTAGTTTCTTAGATGGAGTCATTTATGGGGGTATCTAACATGCAGGCCCCTTCAAACCATGTAGAACTGGACTGGTCCATAAAAAAATTTATATTGAAATTTTTTGAAAATGTGAGAAATACAAACTAAATTTCTAAGCCCCTAATGTCGCAAAAAAAAAATAAAAAAATAAAAATTGATGCCAACCTATAGTAGACATATGGTGGGATGTAGTTTAAAAACTATTTTGTGGTGAATAATTATCTGTCTTGAAAACAGAAACTCTGGAACTTTCAAAATGACAAATTTTTCCAAATTTTCATGAAATTTTGATATTTTTTCACAAACAAGAAAGGATTGTATGGATCAAAATTTTTTACTAACTGAAAGCACAATGTGTCACGAGAAAAAAATCTCTGAATCACATGGATAGGTAAAAGTTGTCAAAAGTTTATTTACATAAAGTGACACATGCCAGTTTCAAAAAATACGGCTGCGTCAGGAAGGTCAAAACAGGCTGGGTCCTTAAGGGGTTATTGTACTTTGTTCTTTCATGAGTTATTTACAAGTTTATGAACACTTATAAAATGTGTTGGATTGTCAATGCAACTCTCTTCTCCCACTCTTGACACACTGATAGCAACACCTTCGAAGAAATGCTAGCACAGGCTTCCAGTATCCGTTGTTTCAGATGCTGCACATCTCATTTCTTCACAGCATAGACAATTGCCTTCAGATGACCCCACAGATAAAAGTCTAAGGGGGTCAGATCGGGAGACCTTGGTGGCCATTCAGTTGGCCCACGATGACCAATCCACTTTCCAGGAACTGTTCATGTAGGAATGCTAGGACCTGACACCCATAATGTGGTGGTGCACCATCTTGCTGGAAATATTTTCAGATATTCAGTGGCATTGAGGTTTCCATTGATGAAGAATGGCTCCACTATCTTTGTACCCCATATACCCCACCATACCATCAATTTTTGTGCCCCAACAGTTTTGGAGGGATCTATCCACTGTGGGTTAGTGTCAGACCAACAGCGGTGGTTTTGTTTGTTAACTTCGCCATTCACAAAAAAGTTTGCCTCATCACTGAACATAATGTTCTGTGTAAACTGAGGGTCCTGTTCCAAATTTTTTTTGCCCATTCTGCAAATTCAGTGCGCCAATCTGGGTCATCCTCGTTGAGATGCTGCAGCAGCTGGATTTAGTAAGGGTGTCATTTGTGAGTAGCTAATATCCACCGAAGGGATGTTCGACTGTTGCCACTCTCCAGTGACTGCGGCGGAGTGCTATGCTGTGGCTCCTGCTGAATGAAGCTAGGGCAGCCACTGATGTTTCTTCATTTTGGGCAATTTTCTTGCTCCACATTTTGGCAAATCCAAAAAACTGAACCTGTTTCACGAAATTTGGCAAGCAGTTTGCTAACTGTAGCATGGGAGGGGGGTGGTCTCGTAGGGTGTCTTGCATTGAAATCTTTTGCAATGACCCGGGATCTTTTTCCCAACATAAACACAATTTTATCCATCCTCATGGGGTTTAAAAATGCAAAAGTCAATGGCTGTAAACAAAGTTAAACTTAAAATTTAACTCTAAAGAATAAATTTATTTAAACCCAAGCACCCATGTTTTTTTGGTGACATTCTTAATAATTGATGTAGTACATGACCCTCTTGGATCAAAAATGGCCAACTTCAAAATGGCTGCCATGGTCAACACCCATCTTGAAAAGTTTTCCCCCTCCCATATACTAATGTGCCACAAACAGGAAGTTGATATCACCAACGTTTCCCATTTTATTTAGGGATCCATATACTATAAAGGGCCCACCCTGTTATTTTATTTTTTCCTTTTGCTTTAAATGCCCTTTTCTTGAGCCAGTAATTTTTTCCCTCAAGGGAAACTGTGGTGACGAATTTTTATGTGGGGTCAGCTATAGTATTTATTGGTATCATTTTGGGTTACATGTGACTTCTTGATCACTCTTTATCTCAATTTCTTTTCAGGAAGTGGAGTGACCTATAAGAAAAAAAATCTGAATTTTTTTTAATGACATTGATCATGCAGGATAAATAAACTGAAATGTTATTAGTTCAGACATTTTACAGATGTGCCATACAAGTTCTGTATTTTTCTTTTTGCTAATTCTATATAATAAAATAAGTTTTTAGTTTTTAATTTATCATTTAAAAATGTTTTGCATTTTTTACTGAAAAATTTACAGCATTTTTTGGACTATAAGATGCATCAGAACATAAGACGCACCTAGGTTTTAAAGGGGGAAAATAGGAAAAAAAAATTTAAGTAAAAAGTGCAGGCTGAAGTGTAAAACTCAGAAATTTAGTATTTGGAAATGTTTTGCTTTGGCGGGTGTTTGAAAATAATAATTTTTAAAATAATAAAAATAATCTTTTTTTATATAGGGCCAAACATTTTTGCGCACTTTCAATGTGAGGGTTAAATTACAGACAAAAGACGACATTACACAGTGAAAGCTACTTCGGTGAGACACAACTGTGAGGGCCTGCTCGCAAGAGCTTACAATCAAAGAGGGTGCCTGGGGAAAACAAAGGGGGAGAAGTGCTAAATTTACAATGGCCCAGCCATGTTTTTTTTAAATATGGGGGGGTTTTACATAAAAATTTGGTGAACCTGCCCCCATACTGTCCATCTATTAAGTAAGTGCCCTGTGGTGCCCTGTGAGGGGATGACAAATGGTGTGATAGAAGGTGGGGGTTAAAAATTTTTGGGTTTTGGGTAGGCCGGCCTGAGAAGTGGTTTTTAGGACACTTTTAAAAATGCGAGGCTGGGTTTGGGCCCTGTGGAAGGGTAGGTGTTCCAGAGAATGGGTGCAGAAACGTGCAAATTTGAAGAGGGCTGGGGGGTTGGATGATTGTATCTGTATTTTGATGTCGTAGTGAGCGGAGAGAGGGGCAGGGTGGTAGACAAATGGGGGGAGATGTAGGGGGGGTGCAGCATGGGAGAGCTTTTGAGTGGAAAGTGATTAGTTTAGTGTATTCTGTACTGGAGGGGAAACCAGTGCAGTGATGAAAAGGGTAGAGGCTCATTTATAGCGGCTGGGAGAAAGACAACCCTGGCTGGCATTCAGGTAGATTGGAGAGGGGGGGGTTTACGAGAGGGAGACGTAAGAAAGGGAGTTACATTTATCAAGACGAGAATGAATAAAGAAACAATGAGATTTTGAGTTGTTTCCACAGTGAAAAAAGGAGGGATTCTGGGATGTTTTTGAGGTGAAAGTGACAGGACCGGGGCAAGGGATTGGATTTTGGGGGTAAAAGGTCAATCAGAGTTTTAGAAAAACCCCCAAAGACCTTTCGGGCCTGTCCTAGGTGTTATGGTGATGCACACACTGAAAAGAAATAGAAAGGGGGGTTTTGGTTGTAGAGGGGGGAAAAACAAAAAGTTCGGTTTTGGTGGGGGTTTGTTGGGTTTAGAGAGGACTTTATGTCAGAGACGGGGGACATACGTCATGGTGTTTTGTGCGGAGGAGTGGGGTCTCGGAAGGGGTTTAAAATTGATTTAAACAGCTTTAGAGGGGAAATGGAACCCAAATCTACTGATGGTTTGGCCAATGGGGGCTGGTATAATTGAGAAAGGAGTGGAAAAGAATGCCCCCTAGGGCCCTACGGAAGAGGGAAGGAGAGGAAAGTAGAACTGCAAATGGAACTGAAGAAGGGTCGGAGGTGGGGAAGAAAACCCAAAGCGAGTGCAGTGTCCGGATCCCAAGGGTGTGAGCATGCTGAGGAAAGATGTGATCAACAGTGTCAAAAGCTGCGGAGAGATCCAAAAAAACCAACAACGAGTATTTCCCTGAGATTTAGCGTGTGGAGATCGTTAGAGACTTTTAAATAAGCAGTTTCTGTGGAGTGTAAAGAGCGGAAAACCGATTGTAGGGATCCAGAAAGAGTTCAAGGGGATGGGATTTGGGGAAAGTAACCACGTTCCAGGGCTTTGAGAAAAGGGAAGGGTTAGAATGGTCGGGTAGTTGGCAGCACAGGTTTGGGTCCAGGGGGGTTTTTTTAGGGGGATTATACTAGCCCCTTTAAAGGAGGATGGAAAAAAACCCCGGGGGAGAAGAGAGGTTTCAGATTCAGTAAGTGGAGGGATAGTGGGAAATAGATGGGGAAGGGGGGAGGGAATGGGGTCGCTAGAGCAGGGGGTGGGGGGCAGACAGGAGAAGCCCGGATACTTTTCTTTGTCGTTGGGGTCAAGGCTGGAACACATTAGAGGTGGGGGGGAGGGACAGGATGGGTTCTCATTGGGGGTTTTTTGGGTGAGATTTATGCGGGTATGTCAATTTTTTTTTGATGAGTGGCCAGGTCCTCAGCACAGAGGTCAAGACCCGGGGCCGGTTTGGCTGAAAGGGAGTGGATGGGGTAAACAGGGGGTTTTTGGGTTTTTTGTGTAAGGTTGAGATGAGGGGGGTGAAATATTTTTGTTTTGGCACTGGAAGGGAGTGTGATATCTGAGCATGAATTTTTTTTGTGGAAAAGTCTGCAGGTAGCTTCGCTTTTCCCAACGCTAGCACCTGACATCGTTGCAGGAACCGGTTGAGGTGTGTGCAAAGGTGCCGCGTCTGACTCTTGGTGGGCGGTGTGGAGTGGTGCCAAAATTGTCCAGGGTGGTTTTGAGAGTTTTGTTGTAATGTTTGACAGCCAGGGAGGACAGGAGAGGGAGGGAAATTTGGGGGCGTGAGGACTGTATGGTGTCTATGAGTTTTCCGGGTGTTATGGAGCGGATATTTCTGAATGGGTGAAAGGGGAGGTGTGTCCAGAAGGGAGAATTTATTAAAAGAGATAAGGTTATGATCAGAGAGAGCATAAGGAGAATTGGTGAGGTTAGAAATTGATGAGAAACGAAGAAAACCGTCAAGAAGGGTTCCCCTCCTTGTGGGGGGAGAGTCAGTAAATGCAAGAGGCCCAAGAGAAGAGGTCAGTGAAAAAAACTGAGAGGCAAAGGGGACTGGGGTATCAATGGGGGGTTGAAATCACCCATGATGAGAGTGGGATTTCAGAAGAGAGGAAATAGGGGCCAGGAGCAAAAAATTACCAGAAATTGGCGGGGGGAGCCGGGGGGGCGTACACAACTGCGACTCTGATGGAAAATGGCCCAAAGGTTAATGGGGGTGGATTCAAAAGAGGGGAAAGTGAGTGAGGGTGTGGGAGGAATGACCTGGTAAGTGCGGGGTGGAGAGAGAAGTATGCGATCCCCACCCGGCCTGTTTCGGTTGGGGGTGTGGGTGAGTGTAGGGCCCCATAGGTGAGAGCGGGGAAGGGGAAACGGTGTCAGAGTTTCTGGACCCCGTTTTGTGAGGGCCAAACAGTTGGGGAATGAGAAAGAAACAGGTCAGAAAGCAGGAGTTTGTTTGCCCAAAAGATCGGGCATTCCACAGGGCACATTTAAAAAGGGGGAGGGAAAGACGTACACGAAAGCGAGAGGGTTTTAAGGGGGTTTCTATGGAGGGGGGGAAATGGGGGAAAGAGCAGTAAAGGAAGGAGGGCCGGGGGTTAGGGGAGATGTACCTGCGCGAGAAGCAGGGGAAAAGAAAAACGACAGCAATGGTTAAATGATGATTATGAGCGGCGTTTGGCAGCACTTGCAAAAGGCGATTTTGGGTGGTTAAAAAGGGGAGAAAAGTGTGGGGATGTATACATGGGAAGGGGAGGGTAGAGGCGCTGATATGGGTAGAAAAGTAGGGGGTGAGACTGGGGGTACAGTAGAAGGGAGTGGCTGCAAGGTAGATAGCTTAGTGAACATGGGGAAATGATTGTGGGAACTAAAGATAGGTACTCACAGAAAAGCCTTCCCCCTTTCCCCCCCTTATGCCATTTGGGGGTTCCCATTTCGGTCATATTTTTTCAAGATCCTTACAAACTATCACTTTCAAATTAGCAATTTTAAATCATGCATTATATGATGCATGATTGACCGGGTCGATTGACCTCAAAACTCCCGAAATTAAGTTGCCTGATGGTCATTCTACACTTTTTAATCAGGTGTTGAAATGGGTGGATTAACAAATGGCCCTTCACAGAAAAAAGATTTATGTAAAATTGGGATCAATGGCTAATAAATAAACAAGGGTCATTAGGGAACACAGACCGGGGGTCTTTTGTTCAACATAAATCATTCAAATGCACAATATAATACAGCAGATATTTCAGAGGGATGGCTGAGGATTGTAGTTAAAAAAAAAGAACCTAGACAATAATGGAGTGTGTATGATAATTGTGTGTAATATAAAATATAACTTTTACTTCACAATTTAAATAATATGCGGCTGAGCATTACAATAATTAGGTACATAAATCCAAAACAATGAGTGCCATTAAGGAACAGCACACTAGAAAAGACTCACTCTGACGAGTCACTGGGGGTCTCTGCACCAGTATGAATTGTAGAGCACTCGCCCCGACAAGGGCGACCCCACACTGGCGCAGAGACTTGCCCTATAGGACTCCAACCTTACCCTTACGTGGTCATCATACAGTGTCCCGACATGTTTCGACCCACCACAGTCTCTTCAGGAACCAATAGAGTGATGTATATGATCTAGAAATCGAATCATATAGTTCAAAAAAGAGGTATAGATAGATAGATTACCCAATCTATACTAACCTAAATTGGATGTATAGAGGGTATCAAAACAATGTAATATAAATTAGTACATATGAAATAGTCACTGGGATACATAAAGTTACATCGTGGGTTCATAAAAGGCAAAAGATGTTTGTAAAAAACACGGAATATCCAATCGCCTCCCCACGGTACAGACTGTAAACCCAGCAACGTTGTGTAAGTATACACTACAAAAAAGAGAGTCTGTACTCACCAGAAGAGGAGTCTGTAAATCACTACTGATACGGGTCACAGAGCATATGGCTCCTAAGACTCACGGAGGGGCTATGATGTGCCCGCCGTTTGTTGAGAAGAAAAGACAGCCTTAAATGTGCGGGAGCCGGATGTATTACAGCCGTCACTAGGGAAACCCAGTCATGTGCTTCCTCCCCCTCCGTCACTTCCGCCCTCAAACGCGGAGTTCAGATAATGACTTCCGCCTGAGTGCGGGTATGTATGTAGTGTCACGCTATGGATCACATGTGACCAAATAGTAAGTTACGATACAACAGTTAACATCGACATAATTAAAATGAGGATCAAAAAATGCATGTGTCGCTTAATGCAAAAATACAAAAAGAGATAGATAAAGATACACTTAGTTTCGAATGCATATATATAGATTGCTTAATAGAACTGTGAAGACTCCAAAGATACATATCAGCCTAGGCATAATGAAGCCTAAGACATAATCTCCACATTTATAAATAGCAACTAAAATTTAGCTGTTCGTTAAGTCCCTGTGGATGTATAGTTCCCAAGGTATAAATCCAGAAGGTTTCACGTCTGAGGAGATCCATATCAAGATCACCCTTCCTTTCATGGGGTCTTAAAAGATCAATTCCCATGATCCTAAGGTCTTTATAGGTTCCCCCATGCTGACTCCAGACATGCCTGGACACCGGGGTGTCCCTTTTATTACGAATGTCGCATAGATGTTCGCTCTATCCTCCTTCTTAATTCCGAGTTGGTCTTTCCTACATATTCTAGTCCGCATGGACATCGAATACGGTAGATCACTCCTTTTGAGCGACAGTTTATGAAGTGCTTAATCACGAATGATTGTCCAGTTTTGGCATTACTGAAAGTTTTTCCGATTTCAAGGTATGCACAGCCTATACATCTGCTACATCTGTAGCAGCCTTTCGGTTGCCTATTCAGCCACATCAAATCAGTTTGGGGGGGTACATAATGACTTCTCACAAGACGGTCTTTAAGGCTTTTTCCCTTCCTGAATGTAATGGCTGGTCTAGGGCCCACTTTATCTTTTATGTCAGGATCCATTAAAAGAATGTCCCAATGTTTAGTTAGTATATTACGAATCTCACTAGAGGCATTGGAGTAGCAGCCATCCTTATCCTTTGAGGAAGGGAATCCCACGGGGACAGTTCTTGAGATTGCGTCGCAACTGTTCCTCCAAAAATGAATTCATTCATCAGGCCAAAGACATGTGTGAGAGATTCAGAGAAAAGAGTTACCCGGAGGGGATACTCAAGGAATCATATCACTCTGCACTCCGCACGGATAGGAAACGTCTCCTGGTCCCTAAACAGAAAGATAAACAACCTGATTCAGGAATTATAAGACTGATAGGAACTTTTGATGCAGCCTCTAGTGAGATTCGTGTGCTGTTCCTTAATGGCACTCATGTGTTTGGATTTATGTACCTAATTATTGTAATGCTCAGCCGCATATTATTTTAAATTGTGAAGTAAAAGTTATATTTTATATTACACACAATTATCATACGCACTCCATTTTTGTCTAGGTTCTTTTTTTATGTGCGATGGAGTAATTACCTGATGTTGATTTAATTATTGGGAATAGGTTCTTTTTTTGCAGAGGATTGTAGTTCACACACATACCTGGGATGCTGTCTGTTCAACATAAATCATTCAAATGCACAATATAATACAGCAGATATTTCAGAGGGATGGCTGAGGATTGTAGTTCACACACATACCTGGGATGCTGTCTGTTCAACATAAATCATTACAAGATAAATTATATTTTTATTAGGTTTGAATTTTATGAACGTGGAAATACCAATTATGTGTAACTTTTTTTATTTTCTTTACTTGTAAAATGGCAGAGGGGGTGATTTACTATTTTTTTTATTTTATTTTATTGTAGTCCCCCTAGGATACATGACTATTAGAGGACACAATCCTTTGTCCTAAATATGGTAGTACTAAAGTACTGCCTTATATAGGATTTTCATTCATTACCTATTGGCAGGGTGTAATAGGTGTACGTACATAGCAGCTATGGAAGCCTGCATGAGGCTTCCGACTGCCATGGCAACTGATCATCCACCTGCAATTACCTCACGAGGAAGGGTCACATTAAAAGGGTCACATTAAAATGCCGTGGCCGCAATCGCCAACCCATCTAAAGAGTTAACAGCAGGGATCCAACCCCTGCTGTTAGCAGCGGTTGGTGGCTGTAATGTACAGCCGCCACCTGCCTCTAATGGAGCGGGCTGAGCACATGGGCCCGCTCCATACACCCATCACTGCCTATATTTGGACTGTAAGACGCACACCCATTTTCCTCCCAAATTTGTGTATTATAGTTAGAAAATACGGTAGTATGGGTTAGTGGCTGCCTCCATTTTAGTCCTGCACTCCACCCATCCATTCAGGCTGTTTTTAATCAGAGTATAGTTAGGATACTCATGCCCGGAAAAAATATGGAGGCCTGGTAAGGTACAAAGAGAAAAAAGATTGTTAAGACAAGTCCCCATCTGAGTTCATCTTGCCGTTGGTGTCTTTTGACCATAAATGTGTTCTAAGAGCCTTAGATTTTCATATATACTATAAGCCATCTCTTGACTTATGCAGCTGGTTTGTGTCTGTGTGCTTGCATTTATGTTGCAGCCATGACAGCAGGCACTTGCTCTATTTCAAATTTTTTGGAGGTGCTGACTATTTTGGTCTTTTTTTGAACAATGGTATGTATGTAACATTAGAGCCCATCTGTAGTTTGCTAAAGATAACCTGGAATGGCTATTTGGACAGGTAAGACCAAAATAGAGAAGAAATATGCCTGGGAAATGAAAAACACTGCATTTCAGCATAAAAACCTCACAGGAGAGGAGATGGCAATGTCATGGTTTAGGCCTGCTTTGCAGCATCTGGACTGGATAGGCTTGCCATTATTAATGGAGCAATAAATTCTGTAATATATCAGCAAACTCTAAAGGTAAATGTCAGGACATCTGTCTGTAAGCTAAATCTAAAGAGAATGTGAGCAAAACAATGACCCTTAGCACACAACTCGTTTTACCAAAGAATAGCTAACAAAGAACAAAATTACAGTTTTGGAATGGCCAAGTCAAAGTCCTGATCTTAATTTCGACAGAAATGATGTGGAAAGACCTGAATCGAGCAGTTCATGAGAGAAAACCACTTATTGTATCTCACAAAAGTGAGTACACCCCTTACATTTTTGTAAATATTTTATTATATCCTTTCATAGCACAACACTGAAGATATGACACTTTGATACAATGTAAAGTAGTCAGTATACAGCATGTATAACAGTGTAAATTTGTTGTGCCCTCAAAATAACTCAACTCAGTATCTAAACTACTGGCAACAAAAGAGAGTACACCTCTAAATGAAAATGGACATATTGTGCCCAATTTTCCATTTTCCCAATCCAGTGTCATGTGACCTGTTAGTATTACAAGTTCTCAGCTGTGAATGGGAAGCAGGTGTATTAAATTTGGTGTTATCGCTCTGAAGCTCTCTCATACTGGTCACTGGACGTTCAACATGGCACCTTATGGCCAAGAACTGTCTAAAAAAATATTTTTTCCTCTTTAAAAAGGTGGCCTAGGCAATAAGAAGATTGTCAACGCCCTGAAACTGAGCTACAGCAAACTGGCCAAGACCATACAGCGGTTTAACAAGACGGGTTCCACTGACCAAAGAAGTTAAGTGTACGTGCTTAGTGTCATATCCAGAGATTGTCTAAAAAATAGACAAATAAGTGTTGCCACGTCCTGTCATCTGATGAGAGCAAGATAAACATATTTGGTTCAGTTGGTGTCAAATGTGTGTGGCGGCAACCAGGTGAGGAGTACAAAGACAAGCGTGTCTTGCTTACAATCAAGCATGGTGGTGGGTAGCGTCATGGTGTTGGGTTGTATGAGTGCTGTGAACTATGGGGAGTTACAGTTTATTGAGGGAACCATGAATGCCAACATGTACTGTGACAAACTGAATCAGAGCATGATCCCAGAAACTGGTCCACAAGGCAGTAATCCAACATGATAATGACCCCAAAAACACCTCCAAGATGACAACTGCCTTGCTAAAGAAAATGAGGGTAAAGGTGCTGGACTGGACAAGCATGTCTCCAGACCTATTGACCATCTGTGGGGCATCCTCAAACAGAAAGTGGAGGAGTGCAAGGTCTCTAACATCTACTAGCTCTTTCATGTTGTCCTGGAGTAGTGGAAGAGGATTCCATTGGCAACCTGTGAAGCTCTAGTGAACTCCATGCCCAAGAGAGTTAAGGTAGTACTAGAAAAATAATGATGGCCACACAAAATATTGAAAGTTTGGGCACAATTTCTAATTTTTACTTAGGGGTGTGCTCACTTTTGTTGCCAGTGGTTTAGACATTGATGACTGTGTGTTGAGTTATTTTGAGGGCATGCCACATTTACACTGTTACACAAGCTGTCCACTGACTACTTTCTTACTCTATGATGTATAAAAGTGTCATATCTTCAGTGTTGTCCCAATAAAAGACATAATACAATATTTACAAAAATATAAGGGGTGTACTCACTGTTGTGAGATACTGTACATAACAGAGATGAAGCTGTTTTTGTATGGAGCAATTCCTTCAAGCCAGTGCGCAGAAGTAATCAACAGTTACCAGTTATTTGTGTATGTAAAGAAAATTATATATGGCTTTTATAAATTTTTGCAAATTAAAAAACTGAAAAGTGCAGCTTATAAATGTATTCAGTACCCAAGTCAATACTTTGTAGGACCACCTTTAGCTGCAATTAGGGCTGTTTTAGCCGCTAGGCACTGGAGGGCCAGTGTTTAGGGTGGTACCTTGTGGGGCCGGTACAGTGTGGCGTTTATAGTAAGGAAATATATATTTCTTTATGTCTGAACCAGTGCATCCCGCCCGGCTATACCAGTAAAGCTTGCATGCATTAGGCAGGGGTTGAAGAAGAGATGCACAGCAGATGAGTGAAAGAGAAAAGTAATGTATCTACCTCTTTCTACTGTCGGACAGTATTCAGTGCAAAGCCCACCCTGCACTTGCTACCGCTGAAGACTCAGGAAGCAATGCTAACACCTCACTAGTCCCTATACCTTCTATCATGCATGACATGGAGCTGCCACTGCTGGTTGCTGCTGTCGGGTCTGAGCAGGAAGCAGAAGCAGCTGGCTGGATCTGTGTCTTATACAATAGCAAAAACATACAAAAAATAGGACATTAGTTACTCAAAAAACACTCCATTTCTTTGGGGCATGTTCATAGCTCAATGGCTGGACTAAACTGATTCCAGAAGCAGGCAACTCTGGCCTTTATGCTAACTGGGAAAAAAATTAACAGGTGCAGCTAATTGCCTGAGCAAAAGCTCACATACCCCCACTGCTAGGGGAACAATTAGATGAAAAACTGCACACCACACCTGTTCACACCAACATGCAGAAAAGCCACAGTACAATGCATGGGGAGATTACACAAATGCAAAAATACCAATTAAACAATCATTCACACACTATCACTGCATGAGGGGGGTGATTGCTGGTACTACAATTGCATATAATAAGGCGATACAGAAGGGTGCCATAAGTACAGATACGTGTGGTACACCATGCTGGCTTACAATCTATTAGTGACACCCATACTATTAGATTAGGCGGGCTGCCCAGCACTTTCTAGGTGTCCAACACAAAACACAAATAGTCTCCAATAAAAATGGGAATCTCACAAGAGAACAGAGAGTGACTTCTGATCACTATATTTACTATTTTGCCATAGGCAAACTTAAACTCTATCACTTCTCTATCTATAAAACACTAAAACGTAACTTTTATTATGTATAACTCTTAACCTCTATACACACTATTTAAAAACCTGATTTCTAACCTCACCATTTAACCCTTTCTACTTCTGAAGGAAGAAATAGCTCCTTTCCATTATCAAGTCTGGTGGAACCCCACCTACCAACAGGAAAGCCTTATATATACAGCAATTTACTAACTCCTGTAAGGGATCCCAAGCCTATTGATACAGTACGCGGGCGCGGGCAGTAGGGGAAGATGGGGCGCAAGCCCGCCATGGAGATGGTGAACTTGTATGAGGATTGTTGTTTATGGGAGTATGGTGGCAGCTTTAGCAGCACATATTATTAGTGTGCGTGCAGGAGAGTGGAAGGGGGAGTGGGTTTTGTGGATTCTCTGATGGCTAATTGGTGAGCACCTGAATAGGGTGTGTACCTAACATGATATAAAGGAAATGAGCTTAGACCACATGGGACCGGACCTCTAACCCCTGATGAAGCCAGTTTAGCTGGTGAAACATGTTGGGGAGGTCAGGCATGACGTTTTAAATTGTGATTTCTCACCTCTGTCTACAAGTGCCACCCGCTGCAGAGGGTGTCAAAAGGGAGCCTTATTTGTCTTGTGTCCATTAGATTAGGGACGATTGCCCAAGTAGGAGGCTTGGGATCCCTTACTGGAGTTAGTAAATTGCTGTATATATAAGGCTTTCCTGTTGGTAGGTGGGGTTCCACCAGACTTGATAATGGAAAAGGAGCTATTCCTTCCTTCAGAAGTAGAAAGGGTTAAATGGTGAGGTTAGAAATCAGGTTTTTAAATAGTGTGTATAGAGGTTAAAGAGAACCTGTCACATAGATTATGCCCCCCTTGCTGAGGGCAGAACAAGCTAGTGTCAGACCTGCTGTTTCCAGCACTGTGTCTCTTATTCTGTAAGATGCTGTAGTTTTTGTGTATTTAATGCTCAAATCTGCAGTTTTCAGCCAGAAGAGTCATTCGAAGAGTCCTTCAAAGAATCAGTTTTTTTTCAAACCCGGCCAATCGGAGGCTAGCCCCGCCCACCTCAAATGTCAAACCTATTACCTTGTGAAACATGTGAATAACTGTCAGTGGGCGGGGCTAGCCTCCGATTGGCCGGGTTAACACCTGCTCATGAATAAGATTTAAGCATCAAATGCTCTAAAACTACAGCATCTTACAGAATAAGGGACACAGCGCTGGAAACAGCAGGTCTGACACTAGCTTGTGCTGCCCTCAGCAAGGGGGGCATAATCTATGTGACAGGTTCCCTTTAAGAGTTATACATAATAAAAGTTACGTTTTAGTGTTTTATAGATAGAGAACTGATAGAGTTTAAGTTTGCCTATGGCAAAATAGTAAATATAGCAACAAAAAACACAGGCACCCTCCGCTTCTCAGCACTATTGGGCAGATAAAAAATATGACATTCTGGAAAAATGTTAAATATGAGGTATTAGTTGGTATGGGGACCCCAATACACAAGCTCACAAGCCTTGTCACAGCTCCTCATGTCTTGTGAGTCCCTACACTAACAATTTACAGAAAAAAACATACACAAAAATGGGACATTACTTATTCAAAAAACACTCCAATTCTTTGGGGCATGTTCACAGCTCAATGGCTGGACTAAACAACAGTCCCTTGCAGCTTTTATCCAGAAGTCTATAGGCCTGTATTTTCATATGCTGCCAGGAATGATGCAGACTGTCTGGGCTGCTAGTGTGCCGGGTTCCTTGTAATGAGGGTAGGATAATAGCATAAATTGGACTTTGGGTGCTATTTACTGGGGAATTGGATCACAAAATATGTGACACTGATCATGTATTGCACAACTTTACATACAGGGGCACTAATAGGGCTAAATATACACAACATGATTTATACTGGGAACTAAGGGGGGCACTAAATGGGACATTTAATGGAGATTATGCATGCAGAATTTTTTAATAGGCGCATAGGAAGGTACATTTTAGTTGGAACACAATCTGTAGTTGAAGGGCTCTATCTGTATTGTACTATTTATTGTGAACTGCTACATATGTAGAGCCATTTACTGTGGGGCAGTTCAGAGGGGGCGGCAATTTTCAAGTCATGCCACAGATTCTCATTGGGATGTAAGTGTGGATTTTGACTGGGCCATTTCTTACACATGCATATGCTTTGGATTTAAACCTTTCCATCAAAGCTATGACTGAATATTTAGGGTCATGAACCAAGTCTTCTGCAGTCTCCAATAGGTTTTCCTCCAGGATTACCTTGTATTTACCTCATTATTTAGTGTTTGGCATCTAGGCCAAAAAGTTCAATATTGGTATCAGAGCACTTTCTTCCACATACAGTATTTGCTGTGTCTCCTCCATAGCTTTTTATTACGGTGACACATCAAGTTCAATTTAGTGTGACTAAAGTACTAATATGGAAATACATCTAATACTACATGCCCTGTAAATGTTGTACAACTTAAAACAGCAAGTAGCTCAAGTAAATTGCTCAAATGAAAATTGACAGTAATTAAATAATTTCCTAAAAAACTCCATATACCCCAAATGTTTCAATGCTCTAGATGCCACACCAACTGCTCCACCAGTAATTATGACAAACTGCTCTACTGAAAATAACTGAGACTATAACAGGGTGAGCACAAAAACACTCCTTGATTTAGTTATAAAACCAAAATGTACTGGAATATGTTGATAAACATGGTGACCGCAGATACATTCACTCAAACAATGCATTTTCCCTTTGCAGAATCCCTGTGCATTCTTCCTATAAAGTTCCAACAAAGTTACATTATTAGAATACCTGTTGGAAATCAGACTGTTTTTGTGCTCACAATGAACACGAAATTCTCTCTCTTAAAAATCACTGATATTGGTTTAATTATACACAGAAGACTATTAAATTTAAATACTCTTACTTAGTTCCTGGGACATACAGCAATATCGATTTTAAAAAAATCTACAACATTTCTCAATTTGTAAATCGCTGGAAATGGTTGGGAAGTTCCTCTGGGATTTGCTCTATTAGGCATACAATAAAAACAGAAAAATCAAAATAGTGAATTTGTGATGAATGCCTAGACATGCTATGTTTCATGTAACTTGTCACGTTCCACCTATGCTTATTAAATCTTTTACAGAAAGCCTGTATAGTGTGCGCTATGTACTAAAGAACATATATCCATTCCAATACATAAATCACGTATGAGGATAAGCAAGTCAAAAATTAACTCTGTCAAGCTACTTTAAGAAATGCGTTATTGCTAAAATGTAGTTTTTAGTAGCATTAATATTTTCTGTTTTCACTTGTTACCACCCTTCAAGTGCAGAAAAATGAAACACTCTTTCCTTGAACAGCACTTCATCTTCGCTTGCTGCCAACAATTTTTGGGCTTTTGCTTAGGTTATAGGTTACATGAGACTCAACAGACAGGAAATATTTCTAAAATGTGTTATCCTTTACCAGTGTTTTAAAAGGATGTTTTCAATTCCATTGTGCACACTGTTATGATAGGTGAAAAAGTCAACTTCATATCCATTGCCTTGTATAAGCTTAGCAGCTGAAGCTACAATTTTTGGTTCAAAACACTTTTTCTGGGTTGCTTTTTTGGCTCTTAATAGTGCTGCCTAGCCTTTAACTTTAACCCCTTAAGGACCAGGCTTTTTTTTTTTTTTGGTGACATGTTCGTTTTTCCCTCCTCGCTTTATTAAAGCCATAACTTTTTTATTTTTCCACCTACATAGACACATGAGGGCTTTTATTTTGCGGGACAAGATGTACTTTCTAATGGTGTTATTCATCATACTATAGACTATACTGGGAAACCGCAAAAAAATTCCACGTGGGGCAAATTGTGAAAAAAAAAATATTTTCGCCATGTTTGCGAGGGTTTTGCTTTTACGGCGTTCAATCTTCGGTAAATATAATGGGTTATCTGTATTCTACAGGTTGTTACGCATCCGGCAATACCAAACATATTATGTTTTGGTACCGTAAAAAAAATTCCAAACATTTTAAATTTTTGAAATTTGCGCCACGGCGCCATTTTGTGCGACCAATAACTTTTTTGTACTAACACCTACGGACGTCAGTGAGGGGGCATTTTTTGCGGGCTGAAGTGAACTTTTTATCGCTAGCAGTTTGGAATGCATGCGACTTTTTTGATCATTTTTACTCCATTTTTTGAGTGACGTAAAATGACCAAAAACCGCAATTTTGGCGTTTGGAATTTTGTTTTCTTCTACGGTGTTCAGCGTGCGGGATAAATTATGTTATATTTTTATAGATCGGACTTTTTCGGATGCGGCGATACCAAATATGTGTAACTGTTTTATTATTTTAATGATTTTATTTGTAAAATGCGGAAAGGGGGGTGAACTTTTAATACTTTTTTTTTTTGTACTTTAAAACGTTATTTATTTATTTTTTTTACTGTAACATTGAGGCCACCTATGGTACTTGACCACTAGGTGGCACGATTGTTAATATAACCTAATGCATTGGATAGGCAATGCATTAGGGTGTACAAAGATGGCGGTTTCCCCACTTCCTGTCTGCGGACAGAAGTGGGGCAAACCGGCCAGGGTAAGTGACGGGAGCTTTCACAAGGCTCCCCACCACCATACCCGGTCATCGGGCGCGGCACTGATCGGCGTGCATTCAGACGCCGCGGCCATCTTTGTCGTGGTGTCTGATGGGTAAAAAAGCGCCTGCGGGCGGAGCCACCCGCCGCCGCTGTTACTGCCGGGTGTTAGCGGCGATTTGCCGCTAACACCCGGTGGCTGTGCAGGGGGGTCGCGGCGCGATCTCCCTGCAAAGCCCCTTAGCGGCCCTGGGACGTACTCATACGCCCAAGGTCAATAAGGGGTTAAATTGTGTTGTTGTTGTTATTCTTTGAGCTATAAGCACCTGTCATTAAGGGTATGTTCACATGGCGTTTTTGGTTCCATGTTGGATCCAGAAATCGGATCCAAAAACGCTGCAGCAATCGGATCCAAAACAGATCCAACACGTATCTAACACACAGAAATTCATTTAGTACTTTGTACAAAACCCTCTGTTGGTGATGGCAGCTTCAAGACACCTCCTATATGGAGAAATTAGTCGCATGCATTGCTCAGGTGGGATTTTGGCCCATTCTTCCACATGAACACTCTTCAAATCCTGAAGGTTCTGTGTGCTCCTTCTATGAGCTCTGAACTTTGGAGCACATATAGATATATAAACAGATTTATGTGTGTATCTATGTGTGTGTATATATATATATATATATATATATATATATATATATATATATATATATATATATATATATATATATATATATATATATATATATTCATTACCATCACGGGCGGGAGTGCAATAAAAGCTGTACAGCTTGTTTAATAGTGTAGATTTGGTGTGTCTTCAAAATAACTCAATATACAGCCATCAATGTCTAAATTGCTGGCAACAACAGTGTGTACACCCTTAGGTGAAAATGGTCAAATTGTGCCCAATTTGCCATATTCCCTCCCTGGTGTCATGTGACTCATTAGCATTACAAGGTCTCAGCTGTGAAAATGAGCAGGTGTGTTAAATTTGTTGTTATCGTTCTCATACAACTCTCTCATACTGGTCACTGGAAGTTAAACATGGCACCTCATGGCAAAGAACTGTCGAGAATCTGAAAGAAAGAATTGTTGCTCTACATAAAGATGGCTAAGGCTGTAAGAAGATTGCCAACACCGTGAAACTGAGTTGCAGCATGATGGCTAGGACCATGCAGTGGTTTAACAAGACAGATTCCATGGTCTTTTCAAAATATAAGTTTGAGTGCTGCCAGCATTGCTGCAGAGGTTAAAGAGGTGGGAGGGGGTCAGTGCTCAGACCATACACGACACACTGCATCAAAATGGTCTGCATGGCTGTCGTCCCAGATGAACGATGATGCAGAAGAGGCCCGCAAACAGTTTCTTGAAGAAAACCAGACTAAGAACAAGAACTATTGGAACCATGGCCTATGGTCTGATGAGACCAAGGTAAACTTATTTGGTTCAGATGGTGTCAAGCATGTGTGGTGGCAACCAGGTGAGGAGTACAAAAACAAGTGTGTCTTACCTACACTTAAGCATGGTGGTGGGAGTGTCATGGTTTGGGGCTGCAAGACTGCTGTCGGTTGTGGGGAGCTAGAGTTAATTAAGAAAACCATGAAGGCCAACATGTACTGTGACATACTGAAGCAGAGCATGATTCCCTATCTTTGGAAACTGGGCCACAGAGCAGTTTTCAAACATAAGTCCAAATACACCTCTAAGATAACCACTGCCTTGCTAAAGAAAATGAGGGTAAAGGTGCTGGACTGGCCCAGCATGTCTATATGTGTGTTTGTATTATTTTATTATTATCATTAATTTTAAAGCACCGTTGTTTCCAGGGTGCTGTACATTAAAGGGGGTTACATACATAACATAGGTCCAAACAAAGCACAATGGTAACACTAAATTACTAACGACTGGAACAGAGGTAGAGAGAACCCTGCCCGTGAAGGCTTACAATCTACAAGGGAGAAGGAAGGAGACAGGAGGTTAGAAGCAGACGGGTTTATGGGGTGGTTTTGTGGCAGCAGCCTTATTGGAAATTACAGGCTATTCTGAAAAGATGGGTTTTCAGGTTGTTTTTGAAACTTGTGAAGGTGGTGGAGAGTCTGATGTGTTGGGGCAGTGAGTTCCAGAGTATAGGGGGTGCACAGGAGAAATCTTAAAGACGCTTCTATAAAGAGATGACACAGGGAGAGCAGAGAAGAAGGTCCTGTGAGATAGCGGAGATAGCGTAAGGGGAGCTATCTGAAGATGAAAGCAGCCTTGTAGGTCATGGTTAGTAACTTGAACTGAATTTGCTGACCAATGGTTAGCCAGTGAAGACAGGGTAGAGGCAGAGGAATAGTGAGGAGAGAGGTGGATCAGACGGGCAGCGGATTTGAGGATGGATTGAAGGACAGCAAGAGTGCTAGACGAGAGGCCACAGATAAGGATGTTGCAGAAATCTAGGTAGAAGATAAGGGTATGGACTCGCATTTTTGTAGTACTGAAGTTAAGAAATGAGTAAATTTGATAATATTTTTTGGGTGGAGGTGGCAGGCAAATGTAAGTGCTTGGATGTGTGTTTTGAAGGATAGGGATGTCCTAAGGCAGCGGACTTGCAGGAACGGTGAAAGTGTAGAATCATTGACTGTGATAGATCACGTAGGGGGACAGAGTGGGATGGTGGAAAGATGTGTAACACACAGGATCCCCCTTTAACGAAAGGTGATAATCACAGTTCAATTCCTCTGCCTCCTTTCATAATGACCTCTATGCATGTCACAGAGCATGCTCAGAACACTTTTGTTCACAGAAACTTATGATCTATGTAGCTTTAGCAATTAATCTTTTTAAATGCCCAAGCAACACGGCTGTCCCCATAAACATATGCAGAAAACAGAATAATGTATCATTATCTAGCCTTAATTGGCACATAATATATAAATAAGCACATTAACCTATATTTGTTTGCCTAAAAATAAAACACAGAGTACTAAAGAACAACTTATACTTTGTAACTTTATAGAACAAATTTCTCTTATGAGAGAAATTTGTTCTATAAAGCAGAATATATTGTATTGCAGAGCTTGTGAATGACAACTACACACCCTTGACATATAGTACACTGAACAGCAACTTTTTTGTAACACATAAAAATCTATGCAATGTTATGAATAAATATGTAATCCTAAAACATGTTTCATTGCTAGGTAATCTGTTTTTATTAACTTGTTTGATTTGTTTAAGACTACATAGTAATGATGCTCAAGCAGATGGTGCTGTAATATAAGTCTCCTAATCTAAAGGTTAAAATGACAGTTTTGCTGAAAGAAAGACAAAATATGCTACTTAACAGTCATTATCGCCTTGATGACAAGGATATAATGGTTTTCATTACCTGCCTGGTATAATTCCACAGGCGGTACATGGTTAAATAATGTGTTTAATGTAGAAATTTCAATATTGATCTTTCCAGTAGATCAAAAAAATTATACAGTCATTTCTACTTCTATTAATCTAACTATCTGGATAACACTGAGGGTATGTTCACACATGACGGACCTAATCCGTCACATATTTCTAGTGAGTCGACTAGAAATCTCATGCTGGCACTCTCATTTCTCCTGCAGAAGATTATACAAGGACAACTGTAACCTAATTGTCATTCATCGGGGCCAACCCTCAGAGGTTTCATGTGAAATAATTATTATGCTACCAATTATGTATACCTATATCAAGTATACAATGACACATTGTATACTTGACAGCTACAAGATAAAAGATGGTAAAGAGCTATCACAACACACTGCTGCCCTGTGTTACCCGTCAGCAGAATACAGGTTAAAGTTTATAGCAGCCTATACTCCGATAAAGAGAAAAAGCAAACAAAAGGGAAAAAAAACCTACTGTCTGCTGACAGGCCGTAAGCAGATAGATGGAATAGATGACTTTCCAGTTTCTTCCTTTACAAAATGTAGGGCTATGTCTACACGGCAGTTGTAAAATACCTTTGGATTCTGTTATAGAATCCAACCAGTAATTTACAATCAGTTTTCATTTTCTACCGCATTTTTTGCATGGATTTTGCGGTCGTGTTTTGGATTTCGTCTGGCCCATTAACATTGGACAGTACTATACTCCGCCGTTTTCAAGTGAAATATGATGGATTATAGAACATGTTTTAAGTTTTTTGAACGGATTTCGGTTTTGAAATCCGACCTCACAAAATCTAAGCTATGTAGACTACAGCTTGTATTTTCTATTGAGGTCTATGGGGATTCTAAATACTGAATCCACATAAAAATTTGACTGTAAGCCAGCCCCATGTAGACGTAGCCTAAGCTCCCATCTAAACGTTACCTCTCATAGCCACTAAACAGTGCATCTGACTACTAGCTAGCTAGAAACCAGACGTAATATGACATAACTGGTACATATCCATAGGTAAAACAAGAGTAAACAACATCAAATTGGGAACACATTTTCTCTGCTTTTGTCCTTACACAATTTCTTAGTGGGATAAAAAAGTATAGTTCCCCATACTTTTCTACTCCACAAACCAATCATTTACAGAGCAAATGTAGTCACACTTTTAATCCTATTGTGATCTATAGATATGCACTAGCTATGCTGCGGTATAAATCTAGAGACCTGCTAGCATCATCATGGGTGGTTTCGAAAAACAAGAATAATGCCCATCAAGAGTACTTATGTGTTGGAAGATGACTGAGGAGTCCAATACCTAAAATACAGTGGAGGCAAAAGGCTCCTTTTGGGAATTGTTTTTGCAAATCTGGGCTCTTCTCCCTCTCCTTTCATCAACTTTTGTCTACCTCATTGAAGAGCAGTCAATGTCAAAATTCACAACAGTTTTATGAGTCATGTCGTGTCATAGGGGACAATCTGTGGTCAGGGCTTCATGGTTAACAATGTCAATTTCGGCCTTTTTCAAGGAAGGTCTTAATGGTGACTTTGAATTATTTGGTCTGGCCACCAAAGGGTTTTTTGGCTTTGACTCAGTTCGAGTAGAGAACATGTCTGGGGAGATGGGTCTTGGGCATTCTGATGCAGTGGCCCATCCAGTGGAGTTGGTTGGAAGAGTCTTCAGGTGGCAACGATAAGTAACCCAGGTCTCGTTGGCATATAGAAGAGTAGTGACAAAAAATACTCTATGTACTATTAGTTTGGTTTTCTTCTAAAGTGCATGGTTTCAAATACCCAATGTCACAATTTCCTGAAAGACATGCTGACACAATTGATGCAGTCTTGAACTTTTTTCTCAATGGTTGCCTTTTAGGGTAGGTGGAAGTGCTCAACAACCTCCAGCAGAGATTCTCCAACAATGGTGATTGGGGGGTTTGTTACCTTGATTGGAAAGTTTTAGTAGAAGATCCTGGTATAAACATACAGGGCCTCATGTCTGAAAACTGTCTATGTCTAAGACTTTCTTTGTTGCCCATAGCAACCATTCAGAGCAACCCTTTAATTTTTTTCACAGCTCTATATGAAATGAAAGGGAAGCTCTGATTGCTTGCTGTGGGCAACAAAGAAAGTCTTAGATCTAGACAGTTTTCATACATGAGTCCCATAGCGTCCAGAGAGGGTAACGTTTATAAGTGAACCTATTACAAGTATGTAAGTAAATTTTTGTGTGTATAATTTTGTACTATATACAGTACATGATACAAGTAAATTATACTAGAAAAGTTACTGAATAAAAACATGTATTTTAGTATATTGTAATTGCTAACAACTATGCACAGCAGTGGGTTGGCATGCAGCATACTAATAGTACACTCTGCATATAATGAATAATTATACACATTGCATGTTATAGATAAATATAATCGTAAAACACCTTACACTGACATTTGTGCACACTTGACACTTCTCATTGTTCTT
Source organism: Phyllomedusa bahiana (assembly GCA_025379985.1). Taxonomy (NCBI): domain Eukaryota; kingdom Metazoa; phylum Chordata; class Amphibia; order Anura; family Hylidae; genus Phyllomedusa; species Phyllomedusa bahiana. Next base: position 95,338 of record JAODAL010000540.1, on the reverse strand, counting down.
GAAATAGATGAATGCTAATAAATGTTATCCCATTTTAAATGTAAGACATAGTACATTAATGGGTATTATTACTGCACTAAAGAATTTATCGTAGCCCTTCTGACTCCAAATCTTAGGATCTTATGCTTCACCTAATTATACTGACCATTAACTGACATAGAAAGTAGCAATTTAACAAATATTAATTGTGTAAAGGTCTGATGCTATGAAGGTATGAATATAAAAGCTTGACCTTGTTAATTTTATGCAGCTAAGCATACCTGTTAGTAAGCGCGGATAATTACTAGACAGAAATATAGCAAAAGTTTTCATGGGCAAGAAAGCAAATTTTCAATTAAAGGTATTTTGTTGTAGAACAATGTTTTATGTATTGTGTTTTTGAGTATGGAATTTGTGCTGATGTAAAAAGACTGTCGTAAAGCCAACTTCAATATAAGGGCTGAAACAAAACAGACCGGTATTTGGTCTTTTCTGTCACGCAGGAGGATGGATTTTCTCCGCGGTTTGCGGATTCAAGCCCAACCCCTTCGCACTAATATGTTCATGTTCCGCCCGAAAACCGGGCGATAGAATGAACATGTTCTAAGCTTTTCGGACCACCGGCGGTGTCAAAAACCGTCCGCCGGAAAATCCACAGATTTTCCATTGAAGTCTATGGGGAGCATTGCTTGTCGGTTTTCAGACAGTTTGTAAAACCGCAAACCGTCTGAAAAACCAACAAATAACCTGTGCCGTGGGGACAAGCCCAAATAGCTATATAATGGACATGGACATAAAATCCATACTTTCAGCTCTCATTTGAAAGTATCCACATTACAAGTGGATGAAGGGTTTAGGAGTTTCAGCTCCTTAGCATGTGCTACCCTGTTTTTAAAGGGACCAAAAGTAATTTGTTAATTGACTCAAAGGCTGTTTCATGGGTAGGTGTGAGCAATTTCTTCCTATGTCATTCTCAATTAAGCAGATAAAAGGCCTGGAGTTGATTTGAGGTGTGATGCCTGCCTTTGAAAGATTTTGCTGTGAAGAAAATATGCAGTCAATAGAGCTCTCCATGCAGGTAAAACAAGCCAACCTCAAGCTGCAAAAAAAATAAAAAATTGAGAAATTGCTACAATATTAGGATTGTTAAAATCTACAGTTTGGTACATCCTGAGAAAAAAAAAAAAAAAAGCAATGGTGAACTCAGCAATGCAAAAACACCCGGACACCCACGGAAGACAACAGTGGTGGATGATAGCAGAATAATTTCCATAGTGAAGAGAAACCCATTAACAACAGCCAACCAAGTGAACAACACTCTCCAGGATGTACAGTAGGCGTATCAATATCCAAATCTGCCATAAAGAGAAGACTGCATGGAAGTAAATGCAAAGGGTTCACTGCACAGTGCAAGCCACGCATAAGCCTCAAGAATAAAAAGGCTAGATTGGACTTTGCTAAAAAAACATCTAAAAAGTCAGCACAGATCTAGAAGAACATTCTTTGGACAGATAAAACCAAGATTAATCTACCAGAGTGATGGGAAGAAAAAAGTGTGGTGAAGGCGTGGTACAGCTCATGATCCAAAGCATACCACCTCATCTGTAAAACACAGCAGTGGCAGTGTGATGGCTTGGGCATGCATGACTGCCAGTGGCACTGGGTCTCTAGTTTTTATTGATAATGTGACACATGACAAAAGCAGCCAGATAAATTGTAAGGTATTCGGAGATATACCGTGTGCTCAAATCCAGCCAAACTGATTGGTCGGCGATTCATAATACAAGTGGACAATGACCCAAAACATAAAGCCAAAGCAACCCAGGAGTTTATTAAAGCAAATAAGTAGAATATTCTTGAATGGTCAAGTCAGTCACCTGATCTCAACCCAATTGAACATACATCTCCCTTGTTAAATACTAAACTTCCGACAGAAAGGCCCACAAACAAAAAGCAATTGAAAACTACTGCAGTAAAGGGCTGGCAGAGCATTAAAAAGGAAACACAGCGTCTGGTGATGTCCATGAGTTCAAGACTTCAGACAGTTATTGCCAAAAAAGGGTTTTCAACCAAGTATTAGAAATTATCATTTTATTTACAATTATTTAATATGTCCGATCACTTTTTAGCAGTTCATTTTATTAAAAACCTGACATCAAGTAAATGCACACCACAAAGAAGCTGCTGTTAATAATCATGTTAATAAGTTTGTATCCCTATTCAGTGAGTCCATCTTTGACATGTAAACTTTTTTAACTGAATAGTAGGAGGTGACATAACTGCCTCCATGTTTAATTCATACAGTAAACACATGAATACATTGCATATGACTAATCTATGGACTATAAAGTGGGCTACCCCTTTAACAAACATTATAATATATAATTCTTCAAAGAACGTCTAGGCATTGTCAAGTTTCCTTGGTACCATACATTTACAGTTCTCAGAATTTGCTGGCTCAGAAGCAGAGGGGGCCTGCCGTAACGTACAGCTGTTTAACCACATAGATGCTATGCTCAATAGTGGCTGTGGCGTCTAGATGGTTGACAAAAGGAAGGAGGCTCCCTTTGTCAGCTTTACAATGTGTTTGAAGGGTGGCAATAGTTATGGCAACTGGAGGACAAATAATGACCCCCTGGGTCTGCCATGTATGTAGCCTATTAGGCCCTGACAGACAAAAAGTCTAACAATACTGTAATGCATTACTGTGTATTATAGCAACAATCAAGATATTGCATAGTCTAGTCCCATAACTTTAAAAATGTTTGAACATATAAAAAATAAAACAAATAAGAACAAATACTTTATCCAAATTCAAAAAAAATACCTTATTTTATAAAAATGCAACCAACATGCAGATTTATTATATAATATGTACAGAGAAGGTTATCTTGATCCCTGGAGGAGTAGATATATGATGTATAAAGAGGGGAAAGTACAGATACCCTGGAGGGGGACAGGTACATTTCCAACAAACATACCTCAAATCCCAGAATCTCTAAATATTAAAGCAATCTACAATAAGATGCCAGTAGTTAGCATCAGCATCAAGACATCTATCTCAAGGGCTATTAGAAATGTTACCCATTTTATACCACCTGATAGGGGTCAGGTAAGTCTGGTGTCAAATATATAGTTGAATTAGTGACTGACCGCTGGGGAAATCAGCATGTTAGATTCAACTGTGTCACTCAGCAGCCTATCAGTTAAAGATGGAATAAGTCTCTGTCATTTATCTTTGGCAGGACATTGGTCAAGGAGATCCTAGATGTTAATGGCTACACGGTTTTGCAAATAAAAATGATATTTATCTGCAACTGAGTGTATTTATTCAGCAACACCAAAACCAGTTAAAACGACAGTGACCCGCTGCAGTGTTCGGACACATTTCACCCGTGATATGTGGCTTTGCCCTAATAGTGGTTCCACTATGCTGTCACAGTCTGGTATAGCATCTAAATTTGGAATCATTCCAAAGCTGTATCTCCCTTACAAAATCATTTATAGGGAGGATTGAAAGAACCTCCGGAAAAGTCCAAAAGCTTTTAATATATTAAAAATTAGCTTAATCTGCTTCTGAGTGAGGTCTTCATACAAAAATAGGGATAAAGATACTCAGAAAAGCCTTATGCTCACAAAGTGCACATCATGTCCCATAGTAAGCTGCTAAATTCAGAACCATAGTGCCCCCTGTAGTTCAGAAACACTGTTCCATACTTGTTGTCATATCTAATTATACGGTCAGCAACTGTAAGGCCTTGTTCTGTTTATAGGAGTTTTTGCAGTCTTTCTGAGATGACCCTCCACACTTTTTTATGGCTTTTTGGCTGAAAATAACAAAAATAACTCCAGTTTTGGTGAAGTTGTTCTGTTTGTTTTTAAGCTACATGTGTTCTTTCATGTAGGTTTGGTGGAGTTTTTTTTTATCAAAGTGCGTGCATTTTTTCATGTAGCTTTGGTGAAGTTTTCTTTTTTTCTTTTTTTTTCCAAGTGGGGCTTATTTACCAGTACTGTGTAAACTTAGAAAAAAACTGTCTAAAAATGTGCCAGATTAATACCTGTATGATAAATCTGGCACTTTTGCCTAACTTTATTCCTCTTACAGTTGTTTAAGTTTGTGCCAATAACTGAATAATTGCGGTAAAATTTTGGTGCATTTTTTGGTACACAACATTTCACACTATGCCACATGTCCCTTCAATTAAGCCACACCCCCTTTCCATGAAACCGCACCCCCATTGTGGATGAGGTGCAGAAGTGTCTAAAAATTTTCTAAAATACATAATAAATGTAGTGTAAAACATGTAAACCAGTGGTTTGGTACGGTTATGGTACAATCACCATAGCAAATGTGTCCCATTGAAGATTGGTTCATCAAGTTTTAGGTGCTTCTTTTTTTTTTTTTTTCCCAGGTACACTTTTCCAGAATTAAATCATGTGATTCATAGATCTTCTGCAGAAAAAAAGAATGGAGATCTATAAAGAAAACATAATGATATTGCCTGGGGCAAACTGCCACTGACAAAAAAATACATCAAAAGGTGAAGAAAAAAAAAACTCACAAAGCAAAGAGCAATGCATGTAGTATGTTTTATATTTCCCTGTTAGATTCTGGCTAACATCTATCTGCAGCAATTTTTACCCCCAAAAAAACACACAGAAAAAATGCCAGAAAAACTATGCTAAAGCAAGGCTTTTTCTGCCACCTAAGGGTGATTTCATACACACCTTGATGGTTATCTGCCAGTGCAGCTTTTGAGCCAATGCTAGAAAAAAAATCCAACAGGAAATATAGGCCCTTTCTAGGTTTACCATTCCTCTTAATTTCCCTCCTGGTTTTGGCTTAAAAAAACTGGAGTGTCAAAAAACACTCTTAGGATATGTTCATATGTAGGACTTTATTGATCAGAAAAATCCGATGTGTAACGCAAATCTAAAATGTGAGGCGATTTCTGACGAGGATTTTTAGAATACAGATGTGACATTTACCCCTGATTTGGACGCAGGTTAGCCCACATCACTTCTGGAGTGAGATCCAACAAGGATTTCCTCTAAAGAATTGACATGTTCATCCCTTTTCTTTCCGCACAACATATTTAAAATCTGTGATGTAGAAAATCTGTGCTGGGGATCATTGTGTGAACCTTGGCGCGGATTGGGCATTCAAGTGAATGACTGTCAGAAAACACAAGGATATTAACAAAGAATCCAAAGTGGAATCTGCATTGGATTCTATTTGTCATTAAAATCTGTGGTATAAACATTCACTCAGGTTAGTTTCAAGCACAATATAGGTGGAATTTATACGCCCTTATTATGACCACATTTTTCAACCTAACCTAGCAACATCATAGAGATCAAGCCATGTAGCTGTATTATGCTTGTATAGAACTAGCCTTATACTTTTTATGTTGTGGATATTATAAAACCCCTAATGCAAACCAATCTAATGGTAAACAGCTGACCTTACCAATATATCTGACAGGATACAAAGCTATTTCTCTTCTCTTTTTAATTAAGGACAGTCTTCATAGTCTAGATAATATCATGCTACATTTATATTCACATGGAATATAGGAAAAGATCAGTAAACAACTCACGTTGTGATTTAAATTTTAATGGCATTAAATTCTAAAATATGCTGATTGCATAGTTCACACCAGGCCACACTTTTGCAGTGAGACAATGGAGCAAGAACACTTTGCAGTACAGGTTGAGTGTGCTATGGGGGTAATCTAGCACAAAGTCAAGTATACTAGTCACATTTAAACCCCCCGTCTAAATAAATAACCTCTTCATTCAAATTTCTTAAAGGGGTTACACTTAATTATTGAGTAACAATAAAAGTAAGCCTTTATAAACATAAACAAATAATATATACAGTTTAAACCAGAAGTTTACATCCATTATCTAAAAAGACACATGCATGTTTTTCTCACTATCTGACATGAAATCAGAATAAACCTTACTCGTTTTAGGTCAATTAGGAACCAAAATTATTTATGTTTGCCAAATGCCAGAAAAACAAGAGATAATTTTTCAAGGCATTTTTATTACTTTCTGCAAAGTCAAAAATGTACATACATTTCATTAGTATTTGGCAGCATTGCCCTTAAACTGTATGACTTGGGTCAAATATCTTGGATATCTTTCCACAAGCTTCTCACAATAGTTGGTAGGAATTTTGGCCCATTCCTCCTGAAGAACTGGGTAACTGAGACATGGGTTTTTAGGTTGCCTTGCTTGCACCTGTCTTTCCAGCTTTGCCCATAAATTTTCAATAGAATTGAGATCAGGGCTTTGTGATGGCCACTCCAAAACACTGACTTGGTTATCCTTAAAGGGGTTTTGCCATGATCTCATTTCATACCTCCTGCGTCCAGCTCTTCAGCTCTGTGTGTTCAGAAGGGGGTGTGTGTGATTTGTTTGAATTGCATATCATGTGACTCAGCAGGATGACCTCACCAGGCCTTTCCTCTCTCTAGTCAAAGAAAGATCTGTTTATGTGTAGAACTATAAGTAGCTATATTGTAGCTCAGAGGTAAAACGTTTGCCTCCAGGCACAAGGGTCCTCGGTTCAAATCCATGCAGGAACCATTAGGGATTTTATGTCTCTTTCAATGCACAACCTGATTGAGGTTTTTTTTTAATTTTTTCATTGCACAATTATGGGGGTACAGAGGAGGGGGTAAAATAACCCCGGGGTTTTGACACTCATAGCTGCCTGAGAGGAAGGTGATTTTTGAGCTTTGGCCCCGGGATGAGAAGCTTCAGTTTGGGTTTTTCCCCCTGGAACAGCTGTAAAAAATGGATCATAAATAGCAGCAAACAAAAACGGCCAGAATTTTTAAATAATGATAATGGTAAAATGTTTTTTATTAATTTACAAAGTCCCACATTTTACATTTTTTTGTAAGGCCGAAAAAAAGCAAGACGTCAATCCAGTTCACCTGCTATGAAAAGGTGTTGATCCAGAAAGGGCAAAACCCCTAAGGGGGTATACCCAAATTTTCCCTCATTTTAGGGAAAAATTTCCCCTTCCCCGACTCCAATCTGGCAAAAGAAAATCCCTATCAATCCCCCCTTTTGAATCCTAGACACTATAACTTTTTTAAAATTTTCGCTCCAGAAATGTATCTAAACCATTTTTTGAACCCGTTATTAATTTCCCCCGACAACCCCTGGCAGAAAATTTCCATAGTCCACTGTTTTACAGTGAAGAACCCCCTTTCTATGTTTATGTAAAACTTTTGTTCCCAAGACGTAGGGGAGCCCCCTTGTTCTATTAAAACCCGGGGTTAAAAATAAATTTTGGGAGAGTCTCTTAAAAGACCTTTGGTATTTAAACTATTTTTTATTTCCCCCCGAACCTTCTTTTCTCTAAAATAAAAAAACCCTTTTCTTTAATCTTTCTGGGGACTGTGTCCACCCAGTCCTTTTTTATTTTTTTTGCCCCCCTTTGTACCTGTTCAGCTATACAAGTCTTTCCTGTGCATGGTGCCCAAAAAAAAAAGTACACAATATTTAAGTGTGGTTTAAACAGTTGACTTTTAAGGGAAATTAGTTCTCTATGTGCCCCTTTTGCCCCTTTTAAAAATCCCCATGATCCTATTTGTTGGCATGCTGCCTGACTTTTGGGGCTACGTTAATTTACTGTCCCCTAATTCCCAAGTCCCTTCCTCCCTGTACTTTTTCCCCATGTTTTTCCATTTTAACTGTAATCATGTAATGGGTTTTTCCTCCCCCCCGTGCATAAACCTTGCTTTATCGTATTAAACCTCATCTGCCCTTTCCCCCGCCCAAAAGGGCCCCAACTTTCTAGATCCCTTTGTAATAACACTTTTTTTCCCCTATTTTGGGTTGAACGTTACAGGCTTTTATGCTCAAAGATCGATATTCTACTGTGTAATCCCTGTGAAGATCTTAAGAAAATGTTAAGAGGATAGGGCCCAATAACCCTTGTGGTACCCCACTAGTAACAGCGTCATCTGGTTATTACCCTTAATTACTACCCTTTTTCTTTCTTCATAGCATTCTTACCCACTTGCACCATTTTCCCCCTCCCAAACATTTTCATTTTTTTACCAAAACCTTTTTTTTGGCACCGTATCAAATGCTTTAAAAAATCTAGTATTGACACCCTCCAGATCAAATTTTCTTTGTGCAAACCCCTTTTTAACCACTTTGAACCGTTTGGATATGCTTTGGGCATCATCCATTTGGAAAACCCCTTTCCGTCCAAGCTTTAATTTTGGTGATGTTTTAAGAAGTTATTTAGTATTACCAATAATTTTTTCCTCATGAGTTTTTTTTGTGAATAATAGTCCCCCCTGCGCAAAACAACCCCAAAAAACCCTATGCTGCCAACCCCCGTGTTTCACAGATGGGATGGTGTTCTTGGGGTCCCGCTTGTCCCTTTTTTCATCCAAGTACAATGGTCATTATGGGGAAACAGTTAATTTTAGTTTCCCAGACCACAGGAAAGTCTCCAAAATGTAGGCTTTTTCCCGTGTGCATTTTCAGACATTAAACGGTTTTATTTTTTTTCCCTTGGAGTAATGGCTTCTTCCTGGGAGGTGGCCTTTAACCCCCTGTTGCTACGTTCTTTTTTTAACCGTGGATAATACACAATCTTAACCCGTTCTGCCAGCATCTTCACAAGTCTTTTTATTTGTTCTTGGGTTTTTATGCCAGTTTGAAAAAGGACGTTCATCTGAGATGAAACGAGGGGCCTTCAGGGGTTTGGAATTGACCCAGGATACCAGACTTGTACAAGTCCACAATTCTCTTCCTGATATCTTTAGACTTTTCCATGATGTTATACACAGAAGCAGTGTGCTTCGGGTGTGCTATAAAATACATCGACAGGTTTGTTAACTCAGATGTTGTCAATAAACCTCAGAATAATCAGAAGCTTCCAAAGACATGACATCATCATATGGGCTGTCTCAAATTGTTTAAAGGCATCATAATCCTAGTGTATGTAAACTTTTGACTTTGCAGAAAGTAATACAAATGCCTTAAAAAATTCTCTCTCTCTAATTCTGGCATTTGGCAAATATAAATAATTTTGGTAATCCCAATTGACCTAAAACGGGTAAGGTTTATTCGGGTATATATACAGTTGAAACCAGAAGCTTATATACACTATATAAAACATGACATGGGATCAGAATAAACCTTACCCGTTTTAGGTCAATTGGGATTACCAAAATTATTTATATTTGCCAAATGCCAGAATGAGAGAGAGAATATTTTAACACCTTAAGCCGAACACCTGAAAAGTAGTTAATGACCAGAACATTTTTTTAGTTTTTGCCTCCTTGTGTTTCAACAGCTGTAACTTTTTTATTTTTTCAATGGCGCAGTTGCATTAGGCCTCGTTTTATTCGAGATGAGCTGTACTTTATGGGGGAATAGTTTAAATTCACTTATAAATAGTTGCAGAAATTTTTTACTTTTTTTTTTAATTGTAATTTTTTTTTACATCATTCACATTTCACACTTAATAACATGTTAGATTAATTCTACAGGTTATTATGGTTGTGTGGATACCTAATATGTGTATTTTTTTTTCTTTGTGTAATGTATGCACAATTATTTTTTATTAAATATTTATTTTATTATTTTTTTATTATTTTTATTTTACACTTAGTAATGTATTAGCATATTCATATATGCTAATACATTATTATCTGTGTCAGCCTGACACAGGCAGTGATCAGGACAGCACACAGTCTGATCACTAGCTTCTTACACAGACAGCCCTGGGGCTATTCTAGGTCCCCAGGGCTGACTGTGCATCCGTTCCCCGGGCTCTGTCGGGTCACAGGGTGTTCTGATCACCCAACAGAGCAGGGAAATCCTTTGATTGCGCTGCGGTGACGAACTGCGGCAATCCAAGGGTTAAAGCACCGGGGAGCGAAGGTTTCCCCTGGTCTCCGGTGCTTGCAAGAGCTGCGCTGGGATCAGGGCTGTGTAGTAGTTCCAATCTCAGTGCTGCTGCGGCGCCGGGCGCCACAAACTCCGGTGTCTGCAGCGACGCCAAAAGACGTTGATGTAGAAGAACGACCTGAAATGCCCTCCGTCAAAATACGGTGGGTGGTCGTTACGGAGTAAAGGCATTTGTATTACTTTCTGCAAAGTCAAAAGTTTACATACACTAAGATTACTATGTCTTTAAACAATTTGGGACAATCCATATGGTGATGTCCTGTCTCTGGAAGCTTCTGGTTATTCTGAGGTTTATTTGCAACATATGAGTTAATTAGAGACACACCTGTGGATGTATTTTGTATCACACCAGAAACACACTGCCTCTGTGAGTGATATCATGGTAAAGTTTAAAGAAATCAGCCAAGAGATCAGGAAGAATATTGTGGACATGCACAAGTCTGGATCATCCTTGGGTACAATTTCCAGATACCTGAAGGTGCCGCATTCATCTGTACAAACAATTATATTCAAGTACAAACAAGATGGGAATGTCCAGCCATCATACTGCTCAGGAAGCAGACGGGTTCTGTGTCTCAGAGATGAATGTGTCTTGGTCTGATATGTGTATATCAACCCAAGAACAAAAGCAAAAGACCATGTGAAGATGCTAGTGGAAGCTGGTAAGATTGTGTCATTATCAACAGTAAAATGAGTACTGTATCAACATGGGCTGAAAGGCCCCTTTGCCAGGAAGAAGCCATTACTCCAAAAGAAACATATAAATGCAAAATTAATGTTTGCAAATGCACACAGGAACTAAGACCTATATTTTTGGAGACCTGTTCGGTGGCCTGATGAAACTAAAATGTAACTGTTTGGCCATAATGACCATCATTATGTTTGGAAGGAAAAGGGAGAAGCATGAAGCCTAAGAACACCATACAAATTGTGAAACACGTGGAAGGCAGCATTATGTTGTGGGGTTGTTTTGTTGCAGGAGGGACTGGTGCACTTCACAAAATAGATGGATGGCATCATAAGGAAAGAAGATTTTGTGGCAATACTGAGGAAACATCTAAAGAAATCAGCCAGGAAGTTAAAGCTAAGGTGGAAATGGATCTTCCAAATGGACAATGACCCGAAGCATACAGCCAAACTGGTTACAAAGTGGGTTAAGGATAACCAAGTCAATGTTTTGAAGTGGCCATCACAAAGCCCTGATCTCAATCCTATTGAAAATGTATGGGCAAAGCTGAAAAGGCAGGAGGGAGAAAGGCGACCTACAAATATGACTCAGTTACACCAGTACACCAGCAGATATTCCTACCGACTATTGTAAGAAGCTTGTGGAAAGATATCCAAAACGTTTGACCCAAGCCATACAGTTTAAGGGCAATGCTACCAAATACTAATGCAATGTATGACACCTTTTGACATTGGAGAGAGTAAAAAAATGCCTTAAAAAATTATTCTCTCATTATTCTGGCATTTGGCAAATATAAATAACTTCGGTAATCCTAATTGACCTAAAATGGGTAAGGTTTATTCTGATTTCATGTCAGATAGTAAGAAAACATGCATGTGTCTTGTTATATAGTGTATGTAAACATATATATATATATATATATATATATATATATATATTATATATATATATATATATATATTATTATTATATATATATATTTTTATTGCACGTCTGTGCACTATGTACTATGTACTCAGTATAGGTGTATGAATGTGTATATATAATTTTTTATGATAAAAGGGTGAAGGAAATAATTGTTTGATTCCTTGCTGAGTGTGTAAAGACAAAGACATGAACAATCTGTAATTTTAAAGGAAGGTTAATTTTAACATTGAGATATGTAATTATATATATACATATATATATTAATATATAATTTAAATATATATATTTATATATATTATAATATTTATACACCAGATATACATATATATTTGCATTTTGCTGAGAGAAGTAAGTATTTGATCCCATACCAACCAATAAGAGTTCTGGCTCCTACAGACCAGTAAAGGGCTCCTAATCATCTTGCTACCTGCATTAAAGACAGTCACCTTTATAAACGACTCCTGTCCACTGACTCGATTAATCAGTCAGACTCTAACCTCTACAACATGGGAAAGACCAAAGAGCTGTCTAAGGATGTCAGAAACAAGATCATAGACCTGCACAAAGCTGGAATGTGCTACAAAACCATAAGTAAGACACTGGCTGAGAAGGAGACAACTGTTGGTGCAATAGTAATAAAATGGAAGAAATAAAAAATGACTGTTAATCATCATCGATCTGGGGCACCATGCAAAATCTCACATCATGGGGTATTCTTGATCCTGAGGAAGGTGAGAGCTCAGCCTAAAACTACACAGGGGGAACTTGTTAATGATCTCAAGGCAGCTGGGACCACAGTCACCAAGAAAACCATTGGTAACACATTAAACCATAATGATTTAAAATCCTGCAGTGCCCATAAGGTCCCCCTGCTCAAGAAGGCACATGTGCAGGCCCGTCTGAAGTTTGCCAATGAATACCTGAATTATTCTGTGAATGATTGGAAGAAGGTGCTGTGGTCAGATGACACAAAAATTGAGCTCTTTGGCATTAACTTAACTCGCCATGTTTGGAGGAAGAGAAATGCTGCCTATGACCCAAAGAACACTGTCCCCACTTTTTCTCTGCTGAGGGCACAGGACCACTTCACCGCATCAATGGGAGAATGGAAGGAGTCATATAACGTAAAATCCTGAGTGACAACCTCCTTCCCTCTGCCATGACATTAAAAATGGGTCATGGCTTGGTCTTCCAGCAAGACAATGACCCAAAACATACAGCCAAGGCAACAAAGGAGTGGCTCAAAAAGAAGCAAATTAAGGTCATGGAGTGGCCTAGCCAGTCTCCAGACCTTAATACCATAGAAAACTTATGGAGGGAGTTGAAGCTCCGAGTTTCCAAGTGACAAACTCACAATTTTAATGATTTAAGGATGATCTGCAAAGAGGAGTGGACCAAAATTTCTTCCAACATGTACGCAAACCTCATCATCAACTACAAAAAAATTTCTGACTGCTGTGGCTTGCCAACAAGGGTTTTTCCACCAAGTATTAAGTCTTGTTTGCCAGAGGGATCAAATATTTATTTCTCACTGCAAAATGCAAATAAATTTATATAATTTATGCAATGTGATTTTGTGGATTTTATTTTGGATATTCTATCTCTCAATGTTAAAATTAACCTACCCTTAAAATTATAGACTGTTCATTTATTTATCAGCGGCGAACTTACAAAATCAGCAAGGGATCAAATAATTATTTCCTTCACTGTACATATATACATACACAACACACATCTACACAAAGCAGTGGATAAAATCTGTCCTTTAACATGTTGTTCAGTGAAAAACATTATTTTGTAAATTATGTCGCCCAACAACATATTTAATTAACCCCTTACCGCCGGAGCCAGTTTTGGCCTCTCTGACAGAAATCATTTTTGAAATCTGTCATGTGTCACTTTATGTGAGAATAACATTTTGACACTTTAACCTATCCATGTGATTCAAAGATTGTTTTCTCGTGACACATTGTGCTTGTTTATTTGTGAAAAATATCAAAAAATCGTGAAAAATTTGAAAAATTTACCAATTTTAAACTTCAAAAATTTCTGCATGTAAGACAGATAGTTATTCCACTCAAAATAGTTTATAACTAGCATCTACCCTATGTCTGCTGTAGTTTGGCATCATTTTTTTAAATGTCTTTTTTTTTTTACGACATTAGGGGGCTTAGAAATTTAGTAGTAATTTTCAAATTTTCAACAAAATTTGCAATATACATTTTTTAGGGACCAGTCCAGTTCTAACGTGACTTTGATTGACCTGTATGTTAGATACCCCCATAAATGACCTCATCTAAGAAACTAAACCCCTTAAAGTATTCAAAACCGCATTTAGGAAGTTTATTAACCCATTAGGTGTTTCACAGGAATTAAAGCAAAGTGGAAGTGAAATTTCAAAATTTCACTTTTTTTGCAGATTTTCAATTTTTATACATTGTTCACAAGAATACGGTAAATGTGATCAGGGAAATACAACTTAATATTGATTCCCCAGATTCTGCCGTTTTCAGAGATATCCCATATGTGGCCCTAGTGCATTATTTGGCTCAACCACAAGCCCCAGAATAGGAGGAGCACCTACTGGACTCTGGGGTCTCATTTTCATTACCATTTTATTTAGGGGCCATTTCAGGTTTGCGGACACCCTAAGGTGCTAAAACTTAATAAACTCCCCTAAAAATACCCCATATTGGAAACTATACCCCTTACGGAATGTATCCAGGGGTGTAGTGAACATATCGACCCCACAGGTGTGTCACAAAAATTTTTAGCGTTAGGCTGTGAAAATTAAAAAAATTTTTTTTTCCAATAATCTTCAATTTTAGCTGAAAATGTTGAATTTTTACAAGGAATCCTGGTAAAAAAGCACCCAAAACCTTGTTACGCAATTTCTTCCAAGTTCAGCAATACCCTACATGTGGGTGTAAACTGCTATTTGGGCTCATGGCAGGGCTCTATGGTTTTGCGTTTGCCATTTACAAAGCGCCCAAAGTACCAGAACAGTTGAAACCTTCCAGAAGTCACCCCATTTTGGATTCAGCACGCCTCATAGATCTCATCTAGGGGTCTATTGTGCATTTTGGGTGCACAGGTGTTACAGTTTTTTTTTGCATTGGGCAATGAAAAATGAGGGGAAAACGCAATTCCGCATTGTTTTTTGGGCTTCTTCCGTGTACAGTTTAGTAGTAAATGACAGGATATCTTTACTATGGGGGTCGGTACAATTGCAATGATATAGATTTTATATGGTTTTTTTATGTTTTATTACTTTTACACAATAGAAATAGGTCTATAAAAAAATTGCGTTTTTATGTTGTTCTGTTCTGACAGCCATAACGTTTTCAGTTTTCTGTATACGGAGCTGATTCTGGGCTTGTTTTTTGTGGGATAAGTTGACGTTTTTATTAGTACCATTTTGGGGGGCATATGCCGCTTTGATCACTTTTTATTAAGGTTTTTGTGAGGCATTTTGAACAAAATACAGCATTCCTGGTAGTGTTTTTTATTTTTATTTTTTAACAGCGGTCACCGTGCAGTATAACTGACATACTAGTATTACTCAGCAGGTTGATACGATTACAGCGATACCCAATTTGTATATTTTTTTATGTTTTACTGCTTTTACACAATAAAAACACTTTTATTCAAAAAGGAAAACACGTTTTTGCATCGCCATAGTCTGAGAGCCATAACTTTTTTATTTTTCTGTGTACGGAGCTGTGTAGGGGCTCGTTTTTATTGGTATCATTTTTGGGGGGACAAGACTTTTTGATCAGTTTTAAATCCGTTTTTTGGAAGGCAGGGTGAAGAAAATACTGCAATCCTAGTAGTGTTTTTTATTTTTATTTTTAACAGCGCTCACCGTGCAGTATCCATGACCAGTTAGCTTTACTCTCTGGGTCGATACGATTACGGCGATACCCTATTTATATAGTTTTTTAAATTTTGAAGCACTTTAAAAAAAAAAAAAAAGGTTTTTATTGTGTTAAATAATATTTATGCATCGCTGTCTTCTGAGAGCCATAACTTTTTTATTTTTCTGTATACAGTGACATGTAAGGACTTTTTTTGCGGGATGAACTGAAGTTTTAATTGGTACAACTTTGGCGTTTATATGAGTTTTTGATCGCTTTTTATTCCATTTTATGTGCTGCAGGATGTACAAAAATCGCAATTCTGTGACGAGGCGATACCAAATATGTTTTTTTTTTTTTTTTATCTTTTTTGGGGCTATTGGTGTTTGTATTGTTGAAAAGGTCGTTGTAGGTGTTTTTATTTTTTTTTTTGTGTTTGTGTTTTACTTTTTTTTCACTTTTGACATTTATTTTTACTTTTTTTCCACTTTATCTTCTAACAGCAATCATCAGATTGTTGTTAGAAGGCAGGCCAGTGCACAGTACTCATACTGTGTAATGGTCGCCATGACAACGCCTGTCACCATGCCCACAATGCATTGCGGGCATGGTGACGTCACAGATGACCCCGGGAAGTGCCGTTCACTTCCCGGGATCATCAGACAGGGGATCGGTGCCGCACTACAGTGCGGCAGCCGACGGGAGCTCACTCCTCCTGCCTGCGGCTTTATTATCGCAGCCATGACAGGCTGCAGTAATGAAGCGTTAATCACCCGCGGCCGGAGCTCACTCCGGCCGGGGGTGATACGGCATGCGGCCAGAGGTAAATTACCGCTGGTCCCATGTTGCGATCGCGCGTGGCTCGCCCGCAAGCCCGCGCGATCGCCAGGGCGTATGGATACGTCCATTTGCGGAAAATCACTTCCCGCTAGGGCGTATCCATACGCCCTATGTCGGGAAGGGGTTAAACTTCCTAAGGACTTCCTGCAGTAATAAATTAATTGTATTGATGACAGGAAGCTCCGTAGTTCTGTGTGTCTGGAAACATAGAAAACAGCTCTGTGTTGAGACCAGGAGATCATGTGACTGAAAGGCTGCAATTTTTTTCAGAGCAGACTTCAACGCTATGCCATTTAGGTGGTCTCCAAGGGCTTTCAACATACAATAGGAACTCGATAGAGAGGGGTGGGTGGGTAAAGTTTTTCTTTGGGTAATGCACCATAAAATATGTAGGAAGACTTATTAGTCATGCAATGCTCTCTGCTCTGGGAAATATGCAAATATAATCTAGGGGTGAGAGCTAAACATCTGGTGGAGGTAGAATCCCTTCCAGTCACATCCAACCTATTAAAGAGCCTTGAAACATTTTAAGCCTACCTTCATTTTACCCCATCAAAATAGGCAAAAAATCTGCTTTTTTGTTCTGGAGTATTTTATCGTGCGAGCAGGTTTTAAAGGAGAGTGGGCACCAAAATCTTGTTACTGAGACAAATCAAATTGCAGTACCTGTTTCTGGAGAATAAGCAAAGTTGTTGAAAAATGTTGTGTTTTAAGTTGAGGAAGATCAGTTTTGCTGTTTGTTCAGTAGAAGGAACACTGTTTGGTTAATTGAAGTAGAATTGAGAGATTGTGCAAATATGTTTAGCATTTAGCCAACTCTAAATCATCAGGAATAAACAGAACAATGGAATCACAGAAGCATTAAGCGGGGAGCCACAAAAAGAAGCAGGTTTTTATTATGTCACTTTTGTACTTCCTATGCTGAAATTGCAATACAAGTTGGTTTGACGGTGACTAAATCTGAAGGAAAAGGGTTTTGTTTACACTTTCAGGGTACATTCACATAGCAAATGCCAAAATACTTGTCGGATTCTGAATCCTCAAACAATGTTGTCTGACACGGTTTTCAATGTGGATTTAAGGTCGTTTTTTCCCCCCCACAAACCCAAATCATTTTGGGGATTTGGGTTTTGCAGACCCGAAGAGATATTGGGACTTTTTTTTTTACCTAAAATATGGTGGATTAATGAACATATTCTAAGTTATTTGCAAAAACGCCTTTTTTGAAATCGACCTCAAGAAAGTCCGAGTTATGTGAACTACAACTCAGATTTTCAGTTGAGGCCTGAGGATAGTTTCCAGTCAGATGTTTACAGGTTTTAAAACCTGAATCCATGTAAAAATCTGACTTTAAATCATTGCCGTGTAGACGGATCCTAAGGAAATGTCCGTAAGGGGAGGGAGTGACCCAAAAAGGAACCCCCCATGCCCCCGCTACTTACGTGCTGCCCTAGGGGCAGACGGCAAGGGGGACAGCCCCTGCGCTGCAAAAGTGTGGGGTGTCAGAAGAAGAATAGTAGACAGTCCGGGTAATATCTATAGGACCCCAAAGCCAAAAATCAGAACCAGAGGGATAAACGTAAACAAGCCGAGGGTCGGGTACACAGATAAGCAAAACAAAAAAAAAACCAAACAAGTACCAGGTAGCCAGGAATATTCCAGGCACAGCACCCACCCTTCAGGGATTTAAAAATGGGATTCCTGGAACCGCTCCTGCAGTGAGTGGCGGCCCCCGGGTCCTCCCTTTTGGGGTGAAAACTCCCCCCTGTCAGGAGGGGTGGGCCCTGTCACTAAGAGCTCCCCCAGCGAAGTGTTCAGGAATGGGTGGCACGCGCTGCACCCTGAAGATTCCTAGAGCCTGAGCAAAAGCCTAGCCCCTTGACAGTCCCCCCCCCCTTTTAGAAGGGGCCCCCCGGAAACCCCCCCGGGGTCGGGGTTTGTTGGGTGAACTAGGGAAATTTCCCCTTACAGGCATCACCCGGATAGCTTTCCCCGGGAAACCATGATCTTCCTCGGACCATACCCCTTCCCAAGGGCCCGGGAAAGCAGGATTTTGGGCTTTAGGAATCTAAAATACGGAAAATCATTTTCTAATCCCCCTCTATGAAAGGGAGAAGGGGCCCTAGAGGGCGGAGTCAAGGCTGAATATACTCTTACGAATGCCGCGGGAAACGTTATGTATCGGGGGAAGAGGGTTTTTTTCGTGATAAGCCCCCGGGTTAGCCCCCCTCCTGAACACTAGGGGTTTCGGGTACAGGTGGAGGGCATAGTTCACAGAGGACGAGTTGGGGAAACCCTTGCCCCCCAAATTTCCAAGATCCGCATAGGCTCAACGCGGAAGCTGCTTCAGATAGAGATGCTGCCACAGTTTTTCCCCATCATGGTAAGGAGCATCTGTCAACAAGCGATGTCCCCCCTGATAATTTCCTAAATTAGTCAAACCGGATTATGTTTCTGAAGCCAGGGCAGCCCCAAAAACCACTCAGGGGGCACCCCTCCATGACGAATAGAATAACTTTTCAATATGTATGGATCCGACCACCACTCCAGCTCAGGGGTACAAATTGGAATTGCCCCCGAGAGTGGGGGGGTTTTCAATGCCACAGCCCCCGAGTCAATAGCGGTTAAAAGGTAGCCCAGACTTTGGCGAAAGAGCTCAACAAAATTAGAAGTTGATCCAGAATCCACAAACGCACTCCCAACCGGACACACAAGTATGAAAGCTTAACGGGGTAGCCAATTTTTTGATAAAATTGGAAATACCGCTCCCCTAGGTGATCCCCCTGCGACCCTGGGCGTTGGAG
Source organism: Phyllomedusa bahiana (assembly GCA_025379985.1). Taxonomy (NCBI): domain Eukaryota; kingdom Metazoa; phylum Chordata; class Amphibia; order Anura; family Hylidae; genus Phyllomedusa; species Phyllomedusa bahiana. The sequence goes on along the minus strand of JAODAL010000540.1, from coordinate 76,289 downwards.
TTTTTCCCGCCTGGTTTTTTTTTTGGAGCTTTCCCCGGATTCTGTGTCCATTTTTCTCACAGAGAAGCACAACCCTGGATCGAGAGTGTCCTAGGCATAGCCCCAAAGACAGAAAAAACCCCCCCTTGCATGGGCTCTGGGTTTAAATCGGAAAAACACCCCGGGTTTGGGGTGACCAGGTTTTGAACCACCGGGGGGAACCTTTTCCCGGGCCCTCTCTCCCTAAAACATGTCCAGAGAAAGGGTAGGCTGGCTCATCTAAAGTACCAGGGGTGGGTAAGCCACAATAATCCTTACTGGTTAGCTAACCCCCAATTAAAACTTTGGCATCTAGAGTGTGTCTTCCACCAGCGGAACGCACCCGCGACGAAATTCAAGCAAAAATCCCACTCTTCTCACCCCGCCCCAGGGTGGTCAGTACCTCGCCCAGCTTCCTATTGGTCATTAAAGAGTCCCCCAAAGCGGAAAAAACTGTCCCCGAAGCAGTTAGGTGGTCATGCGGTAATGAAAATGCCCACTTGGGATGGACCCTGTATAAGGAATAACAATTCCCCCCTTTGTAATCATTCCCCCCGAGGTAAGTGGGGGAGCCTAAAATTAAAAATCTCTAAATGCCACAAAAGCCTTCCCGCGAACCTATAGGCTACTGGATAGGGGTTCCAAGGAGGGGAAGGTAATGTAGGGACCCCCGATTGGGGGGGGGGAGCCCCCGTTGTTTACCCTCAGGCCAATTGGACTAAACTGGGTAACCCTGCTTGCTCTACCAAGTTATGGGGTCCTATGATGGTAGAGCAGTAACGGTTTCGGCCCGTGATAATGTACGTCAAGGGAGGTGCGTGAGCCCTAACTGGAACCCCGCCCACTGTCCCTGCCCACTTTACGTGGCACTAGGCGCAGCGGCAATGGGGGACAGTCCCCCGCGCTGCAAGGGCGGGCCTTCAGAAGGAAAAATAGTCAACAGGGGTCGATATCAAATAGGAACGCCAAAAGCCACAAATCAGAACCAGAGGGTAAACGTAAAAAAGCCCAGGGCAGGTACACAGTAACAAAACACAATAAACCCCAACAATAAAACAGGTGGGGCCCGTTATATCACAGGACAGACCCAAACCCTTAGGGAGTTTAAATGGGTTCTGGATACCGCCCCCTGCAGTGATTTGGGGCGGCTGGGGCCCCCCATTGGGAAATGCAATTCCCCGCCCCTTGGGCCCGGGGAAGGTGGGGCTGGGCCCCTGTCCCTCCAACAAGCCCGCCCCCAAAAAACAGAAAATTTTAAAAACAAGGAAAAAAGGGGGGGCGTGCAACCCTTTTTTGCAAAAACTGGGAAGCTTTTTTTAGCTGCCTTTCACAGCCAGCCCTTGGGAAACCCCCAAAAAACCCAAATTTTTTTTGTTTAAAAAAAAATTTTTTTTAAAGAGAAAAATTTTGGGCTTTAAAGGGAAGGGGAAAAAAAAAGTGCAACCCAAAACCCTTTTGATGGGAAACCCCCAAAAGAAAAGTCCCTTGTGGGTTTTCCTTTTTAAGACAGAAAAAATAAAGGTTTTAAAATTTTAGCCTTTTAAAGAGGTTTGGGGGGTTCTTGGGAAATACACTTAAGAAATCAGTGGAAGCATGTTTTTTAAGTAATAAAAGTAAAATTTTTATCGGTAATGATGGGGAAGAAAAGTGGAGTAGAGGAGTAGAGCTACAACCTGTCGTGTCCCGGCAAAAAACAAAGAACCCCCAAAAAGCCTTATATTTTTCTAGGTAGTCGAGATGGGGAAAAGGCCACCCTGATTAATCAATTGGGAGCGAAGCAAGAATATCCATACCCCATTCTAGAAAAAAAAGCCCTTCCATCGGGATCTTTTGAAAAAATAAATATTTCTTTTCGCATGCACCCCACCGCTACACAAACAGTGATTCATATCAAAGGAAGTCAACGTCCCCCCTGGCCGGAAAATTTCCCTGACTAACCCGATGAAGAAAACTGAGGACCATTTAAAAAACTGTTTTAAAAAAAGCCCTCCGTCAAAAAAAAGGCAGTTTAGTAAAGTCTATAATTTGCTTCTGGCATCACCTAAAAAACAAAAGGGAAAATTTAAAATTTTTATTTTAGGCTATAAAATATGAAGGTTCGAAAAAATGACATGATCATGAAATCATTCAGCAGCACAATTTTTTTTTTATAGCGTTTTTGATGCAAAGTTGAAAACAAGAAAAATTTAAAAAGTGTACGTTTTGTCCATTTTTATTTAAAAAACATTTAAAAAACCTCAGTGATCCATAGGGCCCCAAGTATGAAAAACGGTTCCATTTTTCCTAAACTCCTCTTTCTTTCATAAGTGTTTGGAAAAAAGAGGGGGGGTGCTCTGATTGGTTGTTTTTGGCAAGAAAGAGAGTTTTAGACCTAGACAGTTTTCATATATGTGGCCCATAGTGTGCAGCTTGTCTCCAGGGGATACGACTAGTGACGAGAGTTCCTCCGTCCTGGCCGCACATGCTCAGACATCACCTCTCTTCTCAGGCAGCTACTGTCAGTCTATTCTATTCTATTCCCTGTCAAACACTCTAGTCAAACAAAGGTCTGTTTGTGTAAGGAGCTGTGGGTAACTACAATGTACAGTAACTGAGTGGTTAGCACTTCTGCCTTTTAGCATTGTGGTCTTAGGTTCAAATTCCTACAGGAATCAAACGTTGATTTTTTTTTTCTCAATCCACGTACCTAAATTAGGTTTCTTTTTTCCACTTATTTGCACTGTTTGATTAATTACTAACTAGTACAGAGGACATGAGTAGACTTGCTGCACGTGGGGTTGAATACTCACCATTCATAACAGAAAAACAGTAAAACTGCCAAAATAGTTTTGCATACCACGATTTGCCAAAGCATTAACAAAACAGGTGTTTAATTTCTATCAGTAATATCCATGGATGATACAAATGTGCCAGCAAGATGTGAAAAAGAGGAAAAGATAACAGGAGGCTCCTGGGATCTGAATTTTCAGAGAGGCACTGTCAAGCTGTCTTAATGATATGCACTTTTTAAGATTGTAGAGCCTAGTCATGTTAACATGATTTTTTTTCTTACTTTGGTGGCCTATGTATTTTGAAAACTGTCATTTAAAACTATAAAAAGGTATTACTTATATTTAACAGGTAGGCAACTGTATATGCTGGAAGCTTTTCGAGCAAAATGCCTGGAACTGTATGGTGTTTAGTAACTGTAACAGTTAACTGTTCAAAACCTTTGAATGGAGAAATGTCCACACCTGTATTCTGGAACTCCCTTTTGTCCCTAAAAGTTTTTACCTAAGGCTATGTTCACACGGCTTATTTCGGGGCATATTTACGTCCACAAATACGTCCCGAAATACGTTTCAAATACGTGTCGCAAAGTGTGGCACGTATGTCACGTCGTAAATACATTCCACATTCTTTACATATGGGGTATTTACTTGCAAAATACGCCTCAAAAAAGTGACAGGGGCCCTAATTTTACGATCGTATTTACGGACGAAATTTTACGCCCGTAAATACGTTGAGAAAATAACGCCTCGTGTGAATGACGGGGCGAAATTTTACATTGGAAATCAATGCTAATCTAATTGTTCATTATTTGAAACGTATTTCAGGACGTATTTACGGACGAAAATATACGTCCGTAAATACGCCCCGAAATAAGCCGTGTTAAACAAAAGCCTAAAGCCATGTTCAACCGGCTTAAAGTTACCCCCGTATTTCGGTCCGTAATTACGCGCCGAAGTGCGAAAATTTTTAACGGCTGAAAACGGCCCACTCCATTACTGTAATCCACAGCTCTCATAGAGAACTATGGATTACGTCTCCTCTCCCTGCTCGGCGAATCCGCCGGGTGGGGAGATAAGTGACATGTGAATTACCAGCGGCGTATATGCGCCGCTGGTAATACAAGTCTATGGCCCGGCAAAGTGCCGGCCCCCCACTCACTCCCCCGCTCCCGCCCCCATCCACACGGCGTAATTGCGGGGCGTAATTACGTCCCGCAGTTAAGCCGTGTGAACATAGCCTAACAGAGCTTGAACTTTGGGACTTTCACAGCTTACACTGAGCACAGCTCAGACATCAAGACTGCAGAAAGAGCTGCACTTCTAAGGCTATGTCTCCACTGCATCTGACAAAAAAACGGCCCGAAAGTGGCCATTTTGTTCCGATGCAGGACCGTGGTTTTTGTCACACTTTGTACAAAAAACACGGTCGCTTCTTGCTTTTTTGATGTTGCCCATACAATTGTATTGTATGGGAAGATGCCAAGAAAACTAAAAGTGCCGGCGTATTACACAACATGTTGTATAATACACCAGCGGCAAAAGACGATAGTAGAAAAGATGAGCTGTGGAGACTATAATCTATATAGACTATAGACCATTTTGGCTTCAGAGGGGTAGCAAAACATCGGTTAATTATATTCCCATTATCCCATCTTAGCTTTCATATTAACCAGAGTTGAAGTGGGGGGGTGTCTTTGTTTTCTAGAAAAAGAGTGATTATGTAACAAACTGGGTAGTGGATCCGCTGGGCCACCGCAAGTGGTGGTACAGGCCACACCAGAGAGCGGGGTCTAAGTGAGTCCCGGTTTTCACCAGAGCCCGGCGCAAGGATGGACTTGCCGAGGCGGGATTCTACCAAGTCACTACCCCTGATGCGACTTGCTTGCGGTGGTAGCCGAGGTGCAACGCAGTACAGAAACAGTAGACAAATTCGTAGTCGGGGACGGGCCAGAAGGTCAGGGCAGGCGGCAAAGAATATGGTCGAAGAACGTAAAGCTGGCGGGACGGTACACGGAGACAGCAAACCGGAATGTAGAAAGGCTTCCTCGCATAGGGTATGGGCATATGGATTCGGCAAGTGCATCAGGAAGGTTTAGCCATTATATAGGGTCAGCGGCCGGCAATAACCAGGTGCGGACCAGCGCACCGGCTGGCCAGACAGATGCGGGGAAGCAGGAGTGCGGTCGGGTAAGTGATTGCGCCCTCGGGAGCGAGTGCGCCCATGGCCCGACATACGGACCACGGCGCCGCTCACTCCAGGCACAAGGTAGGACCCGGGGGAACAAGTGCGCCCGCAGCCCTATACCGAGGCACTTATCACGCCAAAGTTTGAAATACGCCTGTTGATACATCTATAGAACTCCTCTACTACAGCTTTTTGAGGCCTGAATTCTAGCGCAGCCCCGTTCATACATGTTGCCCAATATGTCTAGAATTGTCTGGTAGCAGTTTGTCCAGGTCAGCCATATTGGATAAACTTGCTGAGTCGAGTGTGCATGGTTTTTGGAGATGTCAGTAGATATCCGACTGCCATAAAATGCAATCTATACCCTTTAGATGCCAAAACACTGATTTTATCCAAAAATAGAAGAAAGCACTTCATAAATAGTCACTGTGTCAAGGTGGTATTCAGAGGTCCTATAATCCGTAACAAACTTTAATACTTGAACAAAAACCACCTTTTTTCTCTTAAATAGACATTAATAGTATTGAAAGAGACTTCTTCCTTACACTTTAAATATAGGTGCTTGACAAAGAGGGAGTTACCGTCGGAATGCAGTGTTGGGAAATGCAAACAGCCGCTAACTCCTATACCAGGTTTTTGAAGAATAAGACTAAAGTAAGATTGTTTCAATCTCTTATGCCATAATGTCTGATCTATAAATTGTCACAGTGTCGTGAAAATGTATTATAATTGAGAATAAAATGGACATTTTACATATATTTAAATGTAAGAAGAAGTCTCTTTCAATACCATTAATGTCTATTTAAGAGAAAGGTGGTTTCAATTCAAGTATGAAAACACTGCTTTTAACATAACATATGTAAGCTGATCACACACCTTAGCCTGTGGCCTGGGCCAACCTGCCTAGACATTTAATACATTGAGTTGACAAAACATACACTTTTATGTGCACTCTTTTTACTCTCATTCTAACATTTGTTAACCTTCCCTAAAATTTATTGTCTTAAAAAATCAGTTATGGCAAAATCCAATTAATTCCGCATTTGCCTAAATTAGCTGTATGCAATCCAACAAATCAATATTAGCCAAAATTAGCACGTAATGTTCTGAATATAACATGTAAATGTCATTGACAGCTCAGAACTTTTAACTTGTTTTAACCTGTCACTGTAAAAGGTGCAGAATGTTTTCTGTTCAGCTTAATTTTGATTTATGAGTCAAATATTCACTTGTACTTCAGATAGCCTCGGGAGGCTCTCCCACATATCATATCAGTATCTTCTCCACTAAACATTTCTTTTGCACCAAATCCCCTGTGCAACTTGCCATCACTCTAATAATTTCGCGAGCTCTGATGTTTTTACAGATTTTGTTCTAATTATTAAGAAAGAATCATGTTGTTCCAAGTTTCAGACATTTAATAGAAAGTTGTAGAAAGAAAAAGAGAAGCACTTCACACATTATATATTTACATATGTTGGTTTTTAAGTCCTGTATTTAGGTTCTACAAGGTTATTTTACGCCCGGACAGTCGTAGTTTTTAGCATTGTTGTAATCATGTTATTTATCAGCTCAAGGGGTTAGTCAAAATAAAGTTTTGGATCATTGGAGATAAAGTACAAAAAATATTCATAGTTTTTTTCATTTTGTATACATATTATACTATGTATAAACTATAAATAGTGAACATACTTTTCAACCACAATATGTTCGTGTGTATTTTCCACGTGTATCTTATATGACAAAGTTGAAGTATACAGGCAAATAGAGTATTAGAACGGCAGACATTCCCCAATTTACAAATATTCAAAAACTTATCATACGTCTCATTTCATATTTAAGAAATATGTGGCTGTTGTTAGGTTTGGCTAAGAAGTTACACTACAAAAAGCTTTGAGTTACACCTCAATTTACTTTAGTTACCCTAAGCTCTAGACAGTTTTCCCTCCTACAATAGTAACTAGGGCCAGAACCTGGGCCACAAAACTCTCAAACATCCAATCTGGACTCTACAAACATTACAATTTGCAGTATATCATTGCTATGCACCATGGAGAGTTATTTTTAGTATTTATTTTTATTTATTTGTAATTCTTTCTTATACATGTCAACCTACATGTTTGCTCTAAATAAATTATGTACAGTTCATGAATTCAAAATGTGGTATGCCCTCTGGATTTAATATGCTCTGATACAGGGAAGTAAAAATCCTCCCACTGGACACCCACCACAGACTCAATATCAAGAAGTGAGGTGAGATGTTCTGAACAGAGGCAACCGATGTCACATGGGCCAAACCATTGTCTCCTGTTTATCCAACGCACTGAAAGGAAATAATTTGGCTCGTCTGCTTTCACCTTAAAAAATGTAAATGTAAATGTATGTTTATTCACCATGCTATCATAGAAGCTCCCTGGCTTTTACAGCAGCCCAGCCTATTCATGACGTCCAACAGATTGTGTCAGGCTTGTGAGGAGGGGTGGTTCTTACAGAGCAGAGATTGCATATTAGCTTGATGTTATAGCAGCTGTGCGAGGTTACCAAAACGCCATTGCTAACAGCAATGTACTTGGTAACTGCATGGCACACAGGATAAGAGCTTAATGAGTTAAAGTTTGTTAGCAACATAAGCAAGCTCATGTACTGCCAGCCTGGCCAGAAAGACAGAAGCTCCCGTACACGAGATAAAATCTGCCCTAGCTCTGAAGTGAAGCGACAATCTCTCGTCTGGGTGTCATTATTCTAACCGCTTTTGTGTGTGTGTGTTGCAAAGGAAAGCTGTTTGTATTGTGTGTCGCTAACATATAACTCAATATACACGATATATACCTATATATTAAATATAAACGCACTCAGTACCTTACACACACATATACACACGATCATCTCATATATATGATATATATATATATAATATAGATCAAATAATTCTATATATATATCATATATATATATTCTCTATAATTATATATATATATATACTATATTATATCGTGTGTATGTACCATAACCACAACCACACACACGCACTATGCACATTACTTATCTAGTGCTAATCCTGTGATACAGCCTGTACTTTAGCCTACAGATGCATCTATACCTGTGCAAGGTTCAGTGTTGAAATTGGCCAGAATTCCTTGCTAGCTAAAATTATGCACAGATCTTGCCCTGGAGATTTCTTGCATTCTGTAAGAATAGACAGTGCACACATTTTAGAGCTGGCGTACAGTATATAGGAGCTCTGGAGGGGTGCATTTGTCACCAGCTTTGCAGTTTTCAATAGCAATGAGCAGAAATGTCAGCTCTGTCAATGTAATAGAGATTGTAAATCAGGACCAGTACAAAATAAGTAATAACGTCATTAACTCTCCATAAAGATCAACATATGTATATAAACTTTAAAATAGTTTTCAAGGGTCAACAAATGCTTCAAAATTGTAATGTCAAAAGGTGCATTTTCTACACTTACATACCTGGCAGCATGATACTAAACTTTCTCAGCCCGTATGACCTAAGTTTATCTTATCAAATTTTACCATCCTAAATGGCAAGTCAGTTCATATTGTTGAGACCAATAAAAAGGGGGTCTCCCAGCCCTCTCACCATTCTCATGTACATGCCATAAGAAGGACGGGCCTAGGCCCTCACACATGCCTGCTGGGTTAAGGGGACGATGACAAACATTTAAATATACATCACCAGTCAGGTGACTTCATTTTAAGTTTTTGTCAAGGGCTGCTTTGTCTATTTTGTTCAGTGATCCATGCATACAATTACATATAATGTTGTCTAAAGTGAATTCTACATGTATAAAGTCTGTAGGACTTTTTGTATGACCTCTTCAAGAAGCACATTGTGATACTTAGGCAACCAGACCAACCTGCTGCCCCATAGTACATTGTGGCCGTCGAGTATAAATGAAATACAAGGTTACTTCATAACCAAGAGCATTTTATCCAGGGTTGTGAAGTCTGTAAAGCAGATGAAAATATCTGAGATCTTTTTTTTAATCATCTATCTGTTTTGTGCAGACTCTAAACTACTTGAAATTGTAGATTATGTAAGGAAAATACACGAACAACAGAATATTATTTTTTTGGGGCATCTTTACTTAGGTTTACATAGAAATAGGCAATTTACATGCAATACATTGTAGTGAGAAAAATTAACGGTAAAAAACAATATATTTTTTCTTTTTTTGTGTTTTTCAGTTCTCGACAAAGTAATATGATTGTATACATACACATCTTGAGTTACTTTATGTTCTAACTCGTAGGTTATTTGTGCAAGATGCACTTCCAGAGTGTTTGCTAGCAGGAGTTTTTCGATTTAAAAAAAAACATTGTCTCTAATTTAAATGTTTGTAAATTTAAAAAGTAAAAAAAAGCTGAGGAGGTTACTTTGCATTGCATAATGGATTGTCATTAGAACAACAAAGGCTTGCATGTCTGTGTTATTTTGTTTGAGACCAACAAATGTAGACTGGGACTAACCTCATGGCTATCTAAAAATCTCATTAGGTATGTGAAATTAGCATTACAATGAAACTTGTACCTTTAAAAATTCTAAAAATACCAGGAAAACCCTGGGGTCTCTTACCACAATCACACAAACACACTACGTTTTTTCTCAAGGATTTTGACATTTTCTTAAAAATGCATGTCAAATAAGGTACACCCACATGCCAGGAATTTAAGGATATGCTTATAAGAGAACCTGTCACATAGTTTATGGCCCCCCCTTGATAGAGGGCAGCACAGGCTTAGTGGCAGGCATGTGTTTCCATTGCGCGCTTGATGTAACTTATTCTGTAAGTTGCTGTAGTTTTAAAGTATTTAATTGTCTCAAAATCTGCATGTTTTAAGCAGAAAAGAGTCATTCCAAAGGAGTGTGAGTTTTTTCAAACCCCCCGCCTACATGAGGCTAGCCCTCCCAATTCACACCTGATTATAACCCTATTACTTTGAATATGGTAGAAACATCGTTGAATAACTGCGCAGAGGGCTCTGGGGTGTGGTGCTGTGTTGCTAACCTTTGTAGCGGACGGGGGTTCGGAAAAAATTGACTCCTTTGGAATGACTATTTTTCTGGCTGAAAAACCGCAGCAGATTGGTATTAAATACTCTAAACTACAGCATATTCAGAAGTCAAGGACAAAGCGCTGGAAACAGCAGGTCCGACCACTAGCTTGTGCCATCTCAGCAAGGAAGGGCATATGACTATGTTGACAGGTTCTCTTTAAATGCGGGACTACTTTGTCAGATACTGGTCCACAGCGATATCCCTGCTAAATCCGGTGATGACTGCAGTAAGTCCATGTCCTTGTTGATAGGGAAATAGAAATAGAGATGGCCCGGAAGACCGAGAAGTTTGGGAAAGAGGCAGCAGCAGGGGATTGGGTAAGGTTGAAGTACTAGTTCTTTTTATCATTTAACATCATTCTGAGCTGTTTCATAAAAAATAAAAATGAGGGGTCATTTTAATCAAACAACACCTTAAGTAGAACAGAAAAATAATTGGTCAGGTCAAAAAGAAAGTCATATGACTTACTTATTTGTGAGAGTTATTGTGCTTTTGGTTTGGCTTGAAGTAATTTTCCTGCAATTGTTCAGAACCAAAGCTGCTGCCTGCAACTCAGAAAACCTAATTTCCGGGGGCGTGGGCCTGGATGGCACTGTGCTAAACACATCTCCTGTGAGCTCCTTCTGATACAGTCCAAATTGCTCTAAATAAGCCCATCATACTACCAGTCTTTTTGACACCAGTCTGCCCTCTTCTGATTCAGGTGAATCTCCAGAGATTACCTGAGTTTTCATTCAGAGGCCTCGTGCAGCTTACTCAAGCTTCCTCCTCTGCTGCAATGAACATGTCAGAGGCAGCAAAGAGCAAACAGCAGATTTAAGTGACTTGACTTTGGGACATTTGCCAAGTGGCCACATACCCTTCTCACGCTTGGCTATGAGTCTGCACATTCTCCAGTGTCCCACACCATTACTGACAGTCCAGTGTCTTTGTTAAGGCCCCTATGTGGCACATATCCACCCCTCTACTCTTGCTGCCTGCAATAACCTGAGTTTATCTGATCTGCAAGGGGACATCAAGCACAGGCTGGTACAGAAGTTTGGTGCATACAAGATCTGTTACCTGCTTCTTCTATCCCCACTGCTGCTCGGACATACCAGGCCCCTGAAATACTCTCAGAGTGCCTCACAAAACAGTTCATAAACTGCAGTGCAGAGACACTGGCCACCACAGTGGCTAAACAGACCTGACAGTCTTTGTCAGGCTCTGGGACTGTGTCCTATATTACAAAAGTGCCAGCTCTCATCAGCTTACCCTAATACTGCGCTACCTAGTATTGCAACGCAAACACACAGCTGGTTACCTATAACTCTACGCGACTCTCTAGACGATACTAATTATCCACCCTGCCTGTAGTTATCTCAACCCTCTTAACTAAGTCTCCAATCAACTGGTCGTTGAATTTTTTCAGACAATGTCATCGCTCTTATTAGACATTTTAAGATCATGTCAGCTGGTTTCCTGTATTACTGAAGTTGTCTGCTATTCAAGTTGGACAAAGGGAGTATTCTGCACCGTCCTCAGAGGAAAATATTTGCTTCTTGGACTTCATAAACTGTACTATACTTTAAAACACTGTGTCTTGGTCATACCTTATCCTATCACCCGTGTACTCATTACTGTCTCAGTGGACATTATACTGACTCACAGACAAAAGCTACCTTCCTTCTATCCCAAGTGCAAACTCTAATCCTCAGTGCCAAACCCACCACTGCAACACCATTTTAGAGACTCTCTTTAAAGTCAACTGTAAAAACTTCCTCTGTTGCCCGATCAAGCTGAAATCTGTTCACCTTGAGTTGTACATTTAATCTTTTTTAACCACCTAACCCGATCCAAAAAAGGGTTGACGGCAGCACTTTTATTCTAATTTCCATCTCTTACCCGATATCACAAAATAGTTGGTGAACATTTTCACAGATCGCATATTACTCGAAAAGGAATCATTTATGGAGGCAACAAATAAGGAAAAACCCGAGAAAACAAACCCGCTCCAAACATCCTCGAATTTTTTACTTTCTTCATTCTGCACCGAGAAGCACCCACTAATAAAAGACGGTCTACAATATCCATCACCCTCACGCGCTCCTGTTCCTCCAGTGCGGAAATTGTAGATATCGAACAGCAAGGTACCCTCTTGATAGCGCAAACTAACGAAAACTAATAGTTTGCAGCAGCTTCTTCTCTTCCTTCACGCACAACACTCCACTCTGAATTGAAGCAAATGAATGTCTGAACTTAAAACAGGATTTTCACTCTCTAGCAACAAGAACAGTCCATATGAATCTAAAATGGCAGACATTTGCAAAACTCCCATAAAAGCTATATATAGATGCAAATAGTGCTCTAGAGGAGGAGGTTAAAAACGTCTCTCCAACAAAAGTCTTGGACATTTTGGAGACAGATCAAGGCGTAAATATACGTGCAGAATTCCAGACGTATTCCTGAAACAGTTATGCCCTGTTGACATAACATGCTTACCTAACAGATCATGGAATTCACCCTTCCCAACAGCACTAATCAAGATCTATATTGTATCAGGATCCACAGAATCCAAGCCGAGGAATTTACCATCATCAAGTCCAAATGGTCACAATGAGCACGCATCCTTTTATAATATAAGGAAGACTTCCTTCGTGCGCTCAGCAAAGTTGGAGTCCCTACCAGAGCGCTTTCAAGGCTATATCAATTTTTCCCTGACCTGTCTGCAGCTACGATGTATGAGGCGGAGGGAGGGAAACAGTTTCCACCTTCACAAAAGATTCTTCGTGACAAGGAGATTGGTTTATAGATGGGGATTTCCGGTCAATCATTATAATCTCTAGAGAAGGACTCAATATATCTGCAACTCGCCGGAAGAAGTTTTGTACTATTCTAAGAAGCTGGAACCTGCTTGCTCCATGTGACTACAGCCCCAGCCCACCCAAAAAATACCATCACGTCCCACGAGATGTTCACACTCTGTGGTCCGTATAAAAACATCCAGACTTCGTTCAAATACGCTGCAGACTGACCCTCTTCAGTTATACTTTATGTCCTTAATTCCTTACACTCGAAAAGATGACTGGCAGTGAGGATGTCTCCGCTTTGTTGCTTTTCAGCGTTTTCTTGTTTTAAGGTTCCAAGGCAGGAACTTGCTCTCTTTGTGTTCCTCCTGAAGGCAATAATTTCTCTTGTAAATGTTATGTTTTTATAATTTCTCAAGTTTTTTCTGAATCTTTCCTATCAGTTTATCGTGGATTGTGTTCTCACTGCTTCCAAATTTTGTGCCATCCTCCTTGAGCGTTTCTACAGCATTTCCTTTGATAATGTATTGCGGTCCCTCCTTACTTTTTCTATATTCTTCATTTTATGTCAGTTAAAGTTTGGACCTAACAATGTGAAGGTTTAAGCTCCCCGCTTAAAGCGCCTCTTTGTGTGGGAGAGGATGTAACTAAATTCCAAAGCTTGGATATTATTTGTTTACAGGAGACACATTTATTATCGCCACATGATATGCACATTTAGATTGAAAAATGCAAATTCCCCTTCATCTTCCACTCACACGCTCTAAAAGAAAGCGGCGTCGCAATTTAGTCACGAAATTCAATCCTCATTCTAATTTACACCAAAAGATTATAGATCCAGTGAAGGTCGATACATTATATTGATTTGTGTAATTAATTCCCAAACTCTTACACTCTTGTTACTCACTATACTCGCCTAATGAAAACAAAATTCTCTTTTATCCGAAAAGTCATCTCCACAGCTAAGAACGTTAGAAATGGCTGGACTTATTGTATGTGGTGATTTCAACTAGTGGGGTAAAAAATGACATAGACCAGCTCTAGATCGAGAGGCAAAAAATCTACACCATGACTCTATTACTCTTTCTTACTAGTGGAAGAGCGTCAGATATCTGCGTTATTTGCAAACCACAGAAAGAGACTACACCTTTTTTTCCTCTCCTAAAAACAGGTTCCACTCCCGTATAGGGACTTTTTCATAATTGATAAATTTTTACTAACACAACTTCTCTCCTCTGGACATCCGGATCAATTAACCTGGTCTGATCACGCACCAGTAGATATGATCCTTGAGACTTCGTACCAAATAAACCCTAAGAAACCCCCTCAGGGGAGACTACAACAACTTTCTCCTCAAAAATCCAGAAAATGTCACCTATATTAAATCACATACTTAAAAGATTATTTTTCACATTAATACTCCCACTGCATTCTTCCTCTCAATGATATGGTGTGCCATAGGCTTGTATTCATGGTATCCTTATTCAACTAGACTAGTAGATCTAGAAAGAAATACCAACTCTTCTATCAAAAACCTATTACTTAATCTCAAAAACCTGAGGCAGATATAAAGTATCCATCGCCGACTCCTAAACAGAATATTTAAGCTCCCTTAAGGAATGATTTCGTATTTGTATCTACAGAAATTACGAAATTTAATCTCGCCTAAATTGAAATGGGAATTTTACACACAAGGAGACAGACCCACAAAACTACTAGCAGGAATCAAAGTTCAGCTACAGCCGAATCTAGAATTACTCCATCCTTGACTTCCTCCTCAGTAATAAACTCATTAATCCACTAGATTATTCGCTGATAACAATTTGCATCCTTTTTTAAGCCTATCTCTTATAATCTTCTAGTCATCTGAGAATATTCCTGCTCTCTTAGACTGTGATATAAATAATTTTTTCTCACCTCTATATCTTTACCAGGCTCTTTCCCCACTCATTTAGAAAACTAAACTGTAACCAATATCATTAGCGAGAGGTGAGAGCATTGCCACATTCCGTCATAGTAAATGATACGCAAAGCCCCTGGACACTCTGATGGCCATTACAAACGGTATTATCGCTTAGTTGATCAGACTCTCTTATTTCTCCCCAGTTAGTTGACTTATGTACTGATATTGCCACTTCCGTGATCCCCCAATGGCTCTCCAGCTCTTATAGCCACTTATCACAACAATCCCTGAAACCAGGTGAAAACTCTACGGACATACACTGCGAAATAATAGACCAATATTATTATTGAATACGACCTTTAAGATTTATTCAAAAATACTTAGCTTCTCGCCCTTCCTTAATACTGTTCTACAAATCTTATTACATTATAAGATCAAACTGGATTGGTCAAGGTCGCCCCAGCCAGAGATGCAACACGTCAGATGCTGGGAATTGGAAAACTTTGCAGGATCTTCGGGAAACAGATGTAGCTTTTTTGGCACTCTTGACGCTGTGAAAAAGCTTTCCGAGTGAGTACAACTCGGCAATACATTAAACGAGTCTTGATACAAATTCTGGGTTTTACTGGTTATATATTTGATGCAATCACAGCCCTTTATACAAAACCTTCAGCATCTGTTCTCAACTCTGGCTTTCTCTCCTTCCTTTTGACCTAACTAGACGGCACCCGTCAAGGATGTCCTCTATCCGCCCGCATTAGATTTATGTTTTGTGCTGTCTGTTGTCGTGGTGGGTCGAGCCCCTGGCTGAACTATTAAAGTAACCCACGTTATATCTGTCTCCTAGATTAACCAGACTAACAATAAAATAAGTTATATACGATGGACATTATGTTAATGTTTTTCAAATTCCACAATCCTCAATTCCCTAAGAACAGCTTAAATATCCTTCTCTACATTTTCTATAATATCTTATTACCAAAAACATAAACACACAAACGTCATCTTCTATTATTCCTATAAATAATCCTATCTCAAATGCCATTTTAATAATAAACCTTTGACTTTCAAGCTAGCTGAAGATTTGAAGTCGAATTATTTAGGTATTAAAAAGATCACTTCTTCCCATTCCCGGTTACAATTGATTTGAATTATAATTCCCTTTTGTCTGATTTTAGGAAGTCGAAATCAAACGGTTAGAAACCCTTACCTATCTTGGATAGCAAGAATTCATGCGTTTAAAATGTCATTGCTATCCGGAAAAAACTACACATATACATCTGCAGAGCACAATTCCCTATCTTATACCTAATGCACATGAATTTTAAATTCAAAAGCTTTTTCTCACTTTATTTGGTAGTGGGTAAAAAGCCCCGATTCAAACGAGTACTTTGTTCCTCAGCAATACGGATGGCAGGAATAGCCAGGCCTCAAATTTTCTTGCTTACAACGTGGGGCTAATTTTGCTTGGAGCAAAGCCTTTCAATTATGGCGCCGCAATTGATTCTAACATTGGGGTCATCAAATGAATCTCATCATTTTACAACCCCTCTATCCCTAGAGTTACCATCTTTAACATCCTCTTTACTTGGTGCTCCCTTTGCCAACCTCTTCACTTAGGTCAATAAAGATTACTTATAACTTTGGTATACTTACGTCATTGCCTAACAATTTGGATCATCTTCGTAAGGGATGATTATCCTTAAATCTTTAAAATGCTGAATGATACCTTACATTTAAAATCATGGCAGAAGCTGGGACATCTGCACAATTGACCAACTTGTTTCAGGATGAAAACCTCACCTCTCCTTTAACACATATCTCTACTTCTTATTCTCTGCATCGCTCGACTTTTTATTCAGTTCCTTGCCCTTATACAGTCATTGGATCCAAACTATAAAATGGCCAGACACCTCACCCAACATCCTGATTTCACCAAACTTTTCTTTGCAAAATAAAGGCTTCGAAAAAAGGCCTTTCTATAAATACCACTACCTAATATTGGCCCAAAAGCAGCCCCACTCCAGTCCCGACTATGTTGAAATGGGTAAAGGAGTGATTCCTCCCCAATTCTCTAAGGATCAATGGACAAAAGCACCACAAACATCTCTTCTATTTATCGAGAGGCATAAACATAAAGAAACCATGTTTAAGATCCACTCGGTGGGTACTACACCCATCAAGGTTAGCTAAGATGTTCCCTGGATCCTCAGATCATGTTGGAAGAGGTGCGGTCAACAAAAGGCAACCTATGCTAAATGTCTGGTGGGGGTGTCCAGTCATTCAAAAATTTTTGGATTATCAGTCTCTAACTCTTCTCTCAGAAATTACTAATCGCTCCTTTACTTTGACTCCTGAACTTGCGGTTTTAGCTTTGGTTTATGTGACTTCCCATCATCCCCTCCGCACATTTCCTTCTTCTCACACTCTCTATAGCAGCCAGAACACGCTGATTGCCATTCAAACGGGAGATTGAACCTAAGCCCCCCTCTATAATTGAGGTTATCAGATGAATTAATAATCATTGTGCCTCGTGAAATGAAGTTAATATTGACCCTCCGTATGTCTGTAATAAGAGATAATCTCTTTGGAATCTATGGTTATCTTCTAGTTACTGTGCATCTACTGTAAGTACAATAATTCTTTTTGTTCTATCTTCATAAACAGCATGTTTACTTTTTATTATTATTATTATTACAAACAAAATTGATATTTGTTTTTGTCCGGAATATTCCCGCATTGTTATCGTATCGGTTATTCACGCGCGTACCTGTCCTTTTGTGACACTCGGCATGGTTCTCTCTATTGTTTTTATGATATCTTTCAGTTTGTTTTATTGTCAACTGGCTCAATTCTTTAATAAAAGAAATGTTTAAAGAAAACCTATTTCTTATTTATATTGTGATGACAGTAATCCATATTGGACTTCCTCAATTGATAGGTGCCCAAAAAATACCTTTTAGTATCCCGACATACATTACAGATACGTGTTTTTTGACTTGGTTGCACTACTGCTTTGTTCATTGAGGCTCCTTGCACTTAAATGTGAATTACTGCAATTTTTTAGTCAACACAGCAGGTGAATTGATAGGTGCAAAAAATACCTTTTTATTATCCGATACATTATAGATACGTGTTTTTTGCACTTTTTGCCCAGTCAGATTTGTTGATAGAGCAACCATTGCAGTTTTAAATTTGAACCCAGCAATTGTGGTAGTTACCACAGGTGAATTGATAGGTGCCAAAAAATACTTTTTTTATTTCCCCGTCTGAATACATTACAAGATAGATGTGTTTTTTGCACTTTTGCCCAGTCCAGATTTGTTGATAGAGCCTCCTTGCAGATAAATTTGAATCCAGCAATTGTCGTAGTTACCCACAGGTGAATTGATAGGTGCCCAAAAAAAATACATTGTAATATCGAGATACATTTCAGATACGTTGTTTTTTCACTTTGGTGCAGGCCAGCTTTTGTTGGACATTGATAGATCTACTTTGCTGTTATATTTGATACAGCAATTTTGTTTTGATTTGAGGGATTTGAGAAATAGCTGTGATTGCTGTCTTTTAATTAAGAGGACTTTCCAAAACTATTCACATTACCTTCATCAAATTTGTATTTTCTGAACCATGGAGACGGAAAAATTCAGGTGGTAAGCGAGCAACCAGAGGGGGGGTTTCTTGGAAATGGAGGTAGAGATACAAGAGAAGGTGCTCCTTCCAGTGCTTGGCGACAACACGCATGCAGCTGGTCATTAGTTGCTGGGACCGTCCAGGGGCTGTCATCGATGGTGTCTAGGGCCCTGTGATCTCACGTAACGAACAGCGTCGCCAAAATCTGTTCATTCAGTGCGTTACATGCATCTGCATCCAGGCAGTTTTACATCCTCGTCCTCTCCCATGTCACGGCTCAAACAAATGTCATAATCAGCTATCACCAGCATCCATCCAAACATAAGGCAGCCCAAATGTCACTGTTCCCACCTCTGTGGATAATCCATTTTCTGAGACCTCTTTGATGACAAAATGCGGTTGGGGTCAGAAGGCATGTTAAATAATACACAGACGGCCAAAGAGGATGATTTTTTGCTCTGACGTCCCAGGTACTGTATGACATCAGAGGTGGAGAAGGAAAGCCGGTCAATCGGCATAATAAATCTCGGTGGACGGGTCTGGCAAAAGCCTTGCAGTCCCTCTTTGCTTTGTATGCCCGCAGCTCCTAGGATGCGAATGTCAGGAACGCGAAGTTCACCTGTGTTGATGATGATGATGACGACATTGCGGATCCAAACCGTGGTCTTTCAGCAGAATTTGCTGCGAGGCGCTTCATCACTGGACGAGGAGGTAGACGATGGGGTAGTGTCAGTAGCGGAGTTGTCCGCCCTCCAATCAAAGGGGACCGAGGCGCACGGTCGCAGTGTCCGCTGATTGGATTTCCGCCAGCCTTCCTCCGGTCAGCGCAAAAATCCCCGCTCCTCGCTTAAGACGTCCGTCAAAAAGGTCCAGGAACCTCCTCAAGACTTGGCCTTCTTATGACCAAGCCTCTGATTCACCCAGCGATTGTCATATGCCGCCTTTGCTCCGTAAACACATAAGTAGAGGCAAGCAAAACTTAGGTGGTTAATCACCACACATGTCTTGTCTCATGCAGCGAATGCATGAGTTGAAATGGAGGCAACACCTTGGGCAAAATGGGACCAGACCCGAAATCCGGGCCCCTCCCCAAACCCTGTCACACTCCCTTCTGTCTCCGGACTCCTCCGCCAACACCAAGCGTTCCTCAGCACTGTCACACATGGTCTTCAGAGTCGATGATCAGGGATCTGCCTTCCGATTCAGCCTCCACTGTTGCCCACCCCACCCACCCCCGCCCGAGTACCACAACTGCACACCAGCAGATCCATCCTACCCCTTCTCCTTCCGCCCAGTTTGACGACCTGACACGCCGTTTAAGCGGACTCGCTCTAGGCAGCCAGCACTTCTGTCTTCCAGGTTTGGGAGCAGAAGAAACACTATTAACCCAAACCATCCCAATACGACCAAAAGGCCTGGAAGTCGGCATTGCCAGTGACTTTTGCATTGGAAATGTTGCCTTTCCGCTTTCTGGTAGACAACAGATGGGTTCCGCCCGTCATGGCCCCTTGCTGCCCCCACATACCACGATGCCGAGCAGGCATTTCTATGCCCAGAAAAAGCGTACCCTGCCCTGGGACCAGCCATCGTGTCATCTTAAAATTTCAATGCGTTGTCTGCTTCTCGTGGCCGGGAAAAGTCATTGACCATGACACACTGGACTTGTAAGCACGGCCAAGGCGCTATATCTCTGTGACAGCTCCACTGGGTGAGCTGGGTGGGATGTTGGGAGGTGACGGTGGATCTCTGGCTCGGCGCACGCTCTTCAAACCGCATAAGGATGGTGACAGGGCTCTTTCAACCACAAGGTCCTCGGGTTGGAATCAACGTGCACAGAGAAAAACCAGAGTGTTGAAATTATCTGTCTTGGGAGGACGTCCCCACACCAGGTCAGGATGCTAGTGAGGACGGCTCTCTGCCAACGAGGACCGAGGTGGCTGGGTTGCAAAGAACACTTGTGCCAGGCAAGGTGGTGTGCGATCCGGGCGCGTAATCTGCTGGCCCCCTTAAGATCGGTAGGCCTGGTGCCACATCCCATTGCCTGGCACATGTCATGAACCTTGTCGTTCAGAAACTTTTCTAAAGTGCTACCAAGGGATCTGGACTTGGCTGCTGAGAGGCTCAGAGTCTAAATGTTCGACACTTTCCGCCGTTCGCACACTGCTTGTTCCCGCCTGGCTGCAGTTGCCAGCGTCAGTCGGCCTCCCCGTCAAACTGTCTAATTGTTGACGTGGCAAAAGCTGGAATTCCACCCTCACAAATGCTCCAGCGATTTGTGGCAGCAGCGCAATGCCTTACGACAAGTACCGAAGTGACAACATGGCCTGAAAGCAGCGGTGCGACCTTGGCGGGTGTTGTACGCCCTCCGGAGAGTGGCAGGCAGGTGAATGAGCTCTGCACCATTCCTTTGCCAGTTTTGAAGAAGCCACCAAAATGGTCAGTGCCGACAATGCCCTTGTCGCATGAGCATTACTGTGAGTGATCTTAGATTCGGGAACGATCGTTGGACCTCTGAAACTACAGGTCCCGCGCGACGGAGGAGGGGAGGAGGACACAGATGCGGACGGAGACTTTCTCTCCGTTTCAAATCCAACAGGCCCGTCAGTTTCACAATTTACATCGGTCTTATTAGGCAGTGGTTCGGGGGTCCAGAGCTGTGCAAGGTTTGGCTTCAGACTCCTCAGGGTGCATAATCTCAGGAACGTACAGGGACTGTGTTGATGCTGTGCCGGAGGGCAGCGGGCACAGGAGGCAGGAGGAGGAGGAGGTATTCTAGCCACCACCGATGTACCGACGTCCCTGCCTGGAAAGAGGTCTAGGAGCGGAATGTGAGGCAGAGGAGGAAGATGTGGAAGATCAGTTTGCTAGTGCCCCTCGTCAACAGAGGAGAGGCTTGGGAAATCAAGGCTCAATCTCCTCTCTTGAGTGCTTGGATGCTAACTTTTCCGCCACTATGATAATCGCATTAAGGCCACCAAAAAGATTTTTGAAAAACAGTTATGGTGTGGCCATCCTGGATCCCCGGGTACAAAACAAAAACTCAGCACTTTACTCTCTTACCCACCCACAAATAGAGAGCTAAAATGCAGAAATGGAGATTGCTGATTGATCAACTGGAGACATCTGTTGCGTATGCTTAACGTTCCCAAATTGTCACACGTGAACAACTATCAGTTCCCCCTGCGAGGCATCGACAAGCAGGTAGGACGTGCCTCCAAGTAGGCATGCTGGCAGCAGCAGGCAATCCGGTGGCAAGAAGCTAAAAGGATGGAACCCTCCTGGCAATCTTTGGTTACACACCTCACCAACGCATGCAATGCAGGGCACACATCCAACAACAGAGATCTAGCTTAAGATCTTGGGAACGGACTATCTGCGTGCTTATCAAACCACTATGTTTTTGTATGTGTCCCGCACGCAATAGACTTCTGGGTATCCAAATGGGACGAATGGGCCCGAGCTGGCTCGTCACGCCATAGAGGTGTTTGTCCTGCCCCAGGACTGCCAGAGTTCCCATATCTGTGCGGGTCCTTCAGCACTGCTGAGGGAGTATTCAGACAACATCGCATTCCGGCTTTCACAGATAATGTGGATCGTCTTGACTTCTCATCAAGGATGAATCTGGCATGGTCTCTGATGAAGTTGTGGCCCAATATTGCGAGGTACCGATTAGTTGCCGGTCTTATTCACATTTCCTCTTCAAAACAGAAATGGTCCTCTTGAAAAATGTTTTTTAAAATGATCACTTTCTTACTGAAATCTTTTTCTCTTTTTCCAAACAGTTCAATATTTGGCGTCTGGTTTTGCAGTGTGAGGAGGACTGTAAAAGACAAGCGAAGGTTTCCTGACAAGAACACCGCATTCCATTTACTCACTTCTATCTTAAGAACTTTTCGCATTGTCACAATGGTTTATGAGGTTCATGTTGCTGTGAGATACCGCTATATATTATGCGGCCTTTTGGAACAGAAATGTGGCTTTTAAGTGCTTTTTCTCTCACAATTTGTTATATAGTGGTGTCGAAGTCATATTTATAAATTTTTTGGGGTCATGTAGATGTGAGATTACAAGCAATAATCATGGTCCTTTGGAACAGAAATGTGGCTTCTAAGTGGATTCTCCCTCACAATTTGTTAAACAGTGGCTGAGAAGTCCATTTTTATAATTTTTTGGTCATGCTGCTTTGAAAGCAGCAATACTAAGGTCCTATTATAAAAACAAAAAATGTTGTTTCTAACAGACATTTGTTCTTAACAATTGTCAAGAGTGGCTCAAGGGTGATGGTGCTGTCAGAACAGGAATAGGTTAGGGATATGGCACACTGTTAATGGGACACATATTGACAAAATAAACTTAGTTTTTACAAGATCTTTAATCCTAGCTATCTAATCCTGTTTTGAGAACTAACCCATTTAATACAATTAAAAAAATAGAAACAAAGACATGGTGGGGATTCCATCCTATTTTTAAAAATGTGTTTTCTAGAAAGTATCTAAAAACTCTGCATGTACCAAAATAGCTGCGTAAAAAAAATTCCTCTGGTATTGTACAGGGTGGCTATTACAGGAAAAATTTGACTACAGATGTAGGGTATTCAGAGGACATGGAGTATGGAAGCACGGACAGAGAAACAAAGTACAGAGACATTTCTCTAGCGCGGTTTGAGTAAAATGAGAAAAAAGAAATGCAAGAACAAAAATAAAGCGGCACCCTGGGTGGAACAGGAGCGTTAACCACCAGTATTTCCAAGTGAAAGCTCAATTGTTCCGCACCTCATACGGAGGGGCAAACGCCCTACCCAAGGTCTTGACGTTTGCTATGAGGAAGGCCTTGGTGTTCTCACACTTTCGCCCTTCTGCACTCTGCTTCAGCACGGACAGTTTTCGTTACTGCGTATCAGGTATTTTAACTGCGTAAGTTAACTAGATGATCGGACGCCTGCCTGGGGCTCTCTCCGCCAACCCACTGTAACTCCGGCCCTGGGTCGATGCTGTGGCACAGTGAAGGTATAGTCAATGTCCAGTTCAACTAAAATGGTGGTTGAAAAGTGAAAGATTCCTCTTTTTCCGGCACTCTTTTAATATGGGGGGTCCAGGACAGGTTCTAGATGGTCATACTGCGGATCCAGGACAGGTATAGTCAATGTTCCAGTTCAACTACAAATGGTGGATGAAAGACTCCACTTTTTCCGGCCACTTTTTAATCTGTGGGTTCAGACAGGTTTATGGGTCAGATGCGGTCTCAGTCATGGTTTGTCAATGTCCAGTTCAACTAAACATTGTGGCTTTTGAAAAAAAAATCCTTTTCGGCACTTTTCTGTAATCCTGGGGGTAGACAGGTTTAGATGGTCATAATGCAGGTCCCAGGACAGTTTCTAGTCCAATGTTCATAGTTCAACTAAAATGGTGGTTCAAAGACTTACATTTCTTCGGCAATTTTTAATCTGTGGGTCATGCCAGGTTTTTAAAGGTCATGCGCTACTGCGTTCCTGGACAGGGATATTCAACTGTCCAGTTCAAGTAAAATGATGGTTCAAATAATACTGCCTTCTGGCACTTTTTAATTTGTGGGTTAGAATGAGGCCGGTTTAAGGGTCACATGCCTGTGGTACAAGACAGGATAGTGACAGGGTTTTGTAGGACTTTTTTTCTGTGGGATTTTTATAGCCTAAGTGTTGTGCCTAAGATGGTAAGCAGGTATCCATTTGACTGTTGTGGATGTTAATTCCAGGCTTCTCTCAAGCCATGTATTGGGTGTAAGAATGATAGGTGTTGTTTGCTCTACCCATAGGACTTTAATGGTCATCGCTCATCAATCGACTGCTCACTATCGAAAACTTAGTCAGATGCGTGGCCCGAACACCGACTATCGACTATCGCCCGATGTCGATAGCCGACGTATAATCGCTGCTTACACTACTTGTGACCGGAAAATAATATAGTGAAATTGTAGTGAAAATGTTGTTTATTTTTTTTTTCATGTATGTCTATGTTCTGGAGTCAACTTTAATTGAAAGATCGCTCACCTTTTTGCAGTGGTTTGTCCCCTCTACTCTAAAGCCAGAATGCTGTGTTATAGGCGAGAGAGAAGCCTCGCAGCTCTGTGATACATGAGGGTTTACACGATCACTGGAACATCGGATTTCTGCAGTATAAAGCACGTGAAAAAACAAAAGTGGAAGCAAACACAAGGGCGACATGTCTGACAATTGGCATCGCCACAGCAGATTTTAGGCACATTTAATCAGCGTGAAGTGCACCAAAAAGTATGATCCTTTCAAAAATCTGGCGTTTGGTATACCTTGCATATGAGGGCTTTTATTTTATGGGACCAGATGTACTTTCTAATGGTGTTATACATATTATCATAGAATATACTGGGACAACCGCAAAAGAATTACTTAAAGTAAGGCACAAAAAATGTGGAATACAAACATTACTTCACGCTATGTGCTTGCAAGCGTGTTTTGCTTTTACGGCGTTACAATCTTCAATAAAAAATTATGTTTTATCTGTATTCTACAGGTTGCGATACGAATCCCGGCAATAGCTCAAGTATGGTTTCGTACATTGACGTTACCGTAAATAAATTTCCCCAATTTTATATTTTTGAAAATTTGTGCGGCGGCATCGTTTTCTCGGGCGACACCTAATACATTTTTTTGTACTAACACCTGCGGACTTCATTGAGGGGGCATTGTTTTGGGCTGAAGTGTACTTTTCATTGCTACCAGTTTGGAATACATGGGCCTTTTTTTTATTCTACAGTGTTCAGCGTACAGGATAAATTATGTTATATTTTAATAGATTGGACTTTTGAATGCGCCAATACCAAATATGTGTAACTTTTTTTTTATTTGTAAATTGGCAAAAGGGGGGTGCCATGTTAACCGATCGGGAGCCCACGATTTCTCTGCGGGCGCCTCGTCGAAGTGAGGAACGGCGTGCGGCACTGTTTTTCATTGACTTAGATGCTGCAGCCAACTTTGCCACGGCGACTATGGGGTTAAACAGCACCATGCCGCGATGTAACCGCCGAGTGTTAGCTGCAATTAGCACCTAACACCTGGCGGCTATGTAGCGGGATCGCAGCGCT
This sequence comes from Phyllomedusa bahiana, assembly GCA_025379985.1. Classification (NCBI taxonomy): domain Eukaryota; kingdom Metazoa; phylum Chordata; class Amphibia; order Anura; family Hylidae; genus Phyllomedusa; species Phyllomedusa bahiana. The sequence goes on along the minus strand of JAODAL010000540.1, from coordinate 50,816 downwards.
ACAAAGCCCCTTACCAGCACTGGGATGTACCCATTCATCCAGATGTGGCAGGGGGATAAACACATTTTGTAAATATCCACGGTGTAGAGAGAAAAATGTAATTAAACTTTAAAAGTAATAAGCTGTAGATTCCCACTGTAGGAGCAATCACCACCACCAAAAGTTTACATATAAGATTTGCATAACAATGAACAGGTGTTTTGGATGAATATTTCCTGCAAATGTGTTTCATATATTACATGTAGCATATAATATTTTAGGGATGCATTGCATGCACAGTCCTGTTCAAGTCATGCCACAACATCTATGCCAGGACTGACTTAGCCTAAACCCAAATCTTTTTATTTTACCCATTCTTTAATCTGCTAAATAGGGATGAACATTTAAGGCTTCACATACTTTCCCCCCTGAGCTGTGGATGTTTACTCAATGTGCTTAATACAAGACAATAATGGTACCACTGTCTATGCCTTATAAGTTTAGTTAAATTGTATTTGTCTGTAATTGTGACTTAGATAACAATATAAGTAAGATCAAATTTTATTAATAATCAAAACAGAAATCCAGGTAATTCCAAAGGGTTTGGTTAGTTTTCATGAAATTAAGTAAATAGACCCAATTGATCACATTTTTCTTTAGAGATTTTACAAAAATCAGTTAATAAAACATAGACCCATGGAAGATCTTAGGGTTGGCAAGTCTATCCCAGTCCACCCTTGAGGTAAACCAATGTTCATTAAAATATAAAATAGTTACTTTCCCATGATCTGGAATGTTTGATAATCTGATTCCTACCAGGGGCGTTGCTAGGGTCCAGAAATATCTTTGTGTTAAGTTTTGCTCAGTAGGGCTGTGTTCACACAGCATTTCTTACGCCACATTGTGAACTGCTGCATGTAATTTTACAGAGAACAGAACTTATGTTCCTGTCACTAATTGTACGTGTATTCCACATAGATCCTGTTCATCATCCCAGCAGTGCACTGTAGAATGAAAATCAGCCCAGACAAATTTGCTTTTTCAAAAGCGCTCTCACCTCCGTATGACAGGATAATACCTTATAAATAACAGTCACCAAATAATACCCCTATACATGGAACAAATACACCATACAAATCCTTGTAACTAAAAAAAAAAAAAAATACCAACACCCAAAACTATTACTACTTAAGGATCAAATAATACTGCCAGACCATGGCCAAACGCAACAACCACATGTGACTATTAGTTGTACACAGGCACTCTAAAGACACATATTACCGCCGTACAGTTACCATATAGTGGTAAGTAACTAATGTATACAGGCTATGCAGACAAAGACCACTGCCATATAGTGACCATATAGTGGTAGAATTTTTGTACGTAGATGCTCTACAGAAATATCGGTGATTACACTGAAGTTACATTTAGTGACTTACTTGAGACGTCTTTCCTGATCAGAGTCATTCACTTTCCCTTCTCCATCCGGCCCAGCCCGCTATGGTGACTTCTACCTGTCACGACTCGTCTCACAACAAACCACACAAACATTTTAGAATCCTCACTTTTCCAGCACATATATACCTACTTACCTACTGGGGGGCTTATATAACTTCCTTCCTAATGGAGGTTTATACAGGAAAGCATTGGGACACCCCATCCTATGATAAGTAATCCAGGTGCCTGCTGTGGGGGATGGAGAATCATCCATCGTTTCTTTAAAGGCCGCCATTAGGTAGGTTTATACACCCTTGTACAAATCTCCAACTCTACCAGCACCAAATCAACCCCAGACGATCACATTACCTCCACCATGCTTGTCAGATGGCGTCAGGCACTCTTCCAACATCTTTTCAGTTGTTCTGCGTCTCACCTCAAACTTCGATTTGTCTCTCCATAACACTTTTTTCCAATCTTCCTCTGTCCAATGTCTGTGTTCTTTAGCCCATATTAATCTTTTCCTTTTATTAGCCAGTCTAAGATATGGCTCTTTCTTTGCCACTATGCCCTGCAGGCCAGCATCCCGGAGTCACCTCTTCACTGTGGACATTGACACTGGCATTTTTGCGGGTACTGTTTAATGAAGCTGCCAGTTGAGGACCTGTGAGGCATCAATTTCTCAAACTACAGAGTCTAACGTACTTGTCTTGTTGCTCAGTTGTGCAGCGGGGCCTCCCGCTTCTCTTTCTACTCTGGTTAGAGCCTGTTTGTGCTCTCCTCTGAAGGGAGTAGTACACACCGTTGTAGGAAATCTTCAAGTTTCTTGGCAATTTCTCGCGTGGAATAGCCTTCATCTCTCAGCACAAGAATAGACTGTCGAGTTTCACAAGAAAGTTCTCTTTTTCTGGCCATTTTGAGAGTTTTAGTCGAACCAACAAATGTAATGCTCCAGATAGTCAACTAGCTAAAAGGAAGGTCAGTTTTATAGCTTCTCTGATCAGCAAAACGGTTTTCAGCTGTGCTAACATACTTGCACAAGGGTTTTCAAGGGTGTTCAAAATATCCAATAGCTTTCTTACACAGTTAGCAAACACAACGTACCATTAGAACTCTGGAGTGATGGTTGTTGGAAATGGGCCACTATACACCTATGTAGATGTTGCATTAACAACCAGACGTTTGCAGCTAGAATAGTCATTTACCACATTAACAATGTATAGAGTGTATTTCTGATTCATTTAATGTTAGCTTCACTGAAAACCGGCTTTTCTTTAAAAAAAAAAGGAAATTTCTAAGTGACCCCAAACTTTTGAACGGTAGTGTAGATAGATAATAGGGAGAGCTGTGGAGTCGGTAAGCTAAAGCTTCCTCAATTTCCCTGACTCCGACTCCCGACTCCCTCATACACTGCACATGTTTAAGTGATAACTTTACTGTAGTAAAATGGCTTTTTATCACCTTATGATACAGTAATCAAACAAGCACTGACAAGCAAAATGGTAACAATGTTTTGATATTTTGACTTTCAGGCTCCATATCTCACCATCCACTACAGCTTTGAACATGAGACTACCATCATCTTACCTATCTTATACATAAATTTGACTTGCAAGTATTTATCATCTGCTTAGTTCTGCAGATTCTTGTCATGTAACTGCTTTTGCTCCTAAAAATGCAATGTTAATTTTTATTATTTTATTAGTATTTGGTAAATCCAGCTTTGACTTTCAATACTGCCTGAATTCTTCTGGGCAAGCTCTGGATCAGATTCAAGCTTGTTTTGACCAAAATACGATCCCCAGTTTCTTCTACACATTCCCAATGTTGGTGCATACTGGACTTGGGTACGAACACAGCTTTTTCTTCAACTCTACCTACAAATATTGGGTTGGGTTGAGGTCTGAGGACTGTGGAGGCCAAAGCAGCAACTTTACTTCATTGTCAATGGACCATTCTTTCTCCAACCTTAGCATATGTTTTGGGTCATTGTCCTGCTGGAACACTATGTCGTCCTTTTCATATCCATAGTACGCGAGTGTACTCACACATAGCTCAGCACTGAGATCAACATCAATCCTGGTCAAGTATCCAGCATCTTTGGCTGTGAAACATCTCCATCAGGCTTCCTCCACTGAACTTGACAATTTCTTCAATTTCTTGATCCGTTAGCCCCATGCTTCCAAATCCATTTGCACCCATCAGAGCCCGGTCTATTAACTTTCGTCTCATCGCCTCAAATCACCCGTTTCCAATCTTTCATTTTTCATGCTTTTTTTAAAAGTCGAGCCAATGCTTCATATGACGAGATTGAAGTCGAGGTATCTCCACCTTTTTTTCGGGCCACCATTCCAGACCTGTGTAATGCGTGTTGCATTGTGCTTGCATGGACGTCTGTGATCTCACTCTTACAAAACATACGAGCCACCTCCACTGCCAAGTCTGTTGAATTAGAACTATAGACCTTGTAATGAGCCAACTTGTTGACTCTAGTATTTTGCCTGGACGTCCACCTCTTGGCTTTTGAATGGATGGATGGACTTAATTTCATATTCTTCCAGCTGTCATTGCCTCACATGATGCAGTCTGGCAATTTTCTTGGCCGAGAGGCCGCTATCAATGAGCTGGATGATGCTGTTTCTCTGTTCTTTAGGAATTTTCTTCATGGCTGCTTGAACCAGTGACCCCTCGTTTGAGAATCAGCCTAATAACACACTGAGCTATTAGGGAATGTGAGAGCAGGTTGTCATTTGTAATAACAAGAAAAAGATTGTCCCACCACCAGGAGAAAAACAGTAATATTGGAGTCACAGGACAAGAATCTGCATAACTAAACATATACTAAATAGTTGCAGCTCAAAGTTATGCATGTGATAGCCAAGATGATTGTCTATAAAATGATAGTAGTCTCACGTTCAAAGCTATAGTGGATGGTGAGATATGGAACCAGAAAGTCAAAAGTTCAAAACATTGTTACCCTTTTGCTTGTTGGTGTAAAATATATTTATTGTATACAAATTTAGAACACAAAAAACTTAAAAAATTGTAAACATACAAAATGCTGCAGTAAGTGGGAAAAAACAGTTTTCAACAAAAACGTATCGAATAACATTTTTAGAGCCTATGAATTTGTTATGAGAAATAGTTTTGCCTCCATCAGATCCTCCTTCATATATGACCTCAAATCTGATCTCATTATTTCCAGGCTAGAGAACAAGCTCTCTACACTAACTTGGGTTGGCAGCAAAGCAGTGACCACATGGGCAACATCTCTAACAATCTCAGGGTATAAAGGAGTTGCCTCATGAACAGTCAGTTTTGATGAATGGTTCATCTCTTCTACTTCTTTGAAAGCATTTGAGAAATTTTGCTGAAATCTGGTCAATCCGTTGCTATAGGAGCGGAATCTTTTCCCCTGCTATAACGTTTTGCCTGCTCCATGTCATCAATTAAACTCCTCATCTGATGAGGCTGAAGATATAGTAGCAGTAGCACTGGCAAGACCCAATTCCTCTTGTTCTTGGCACTGCATCAAACTAACTGTACCAACTTATTATATTTTGGTAGTCTGAGTCGGTCCATTTTATAACAAAAATGAGCACAGACTCCGACTCCACAGCCCTGATAATAGGGCCCCCAGTATTTATAGATACATAATAGGCCCCCCAGTATATATGGATAGGAAATATGGCATCTAGTATATATGGATAGGTAATAGGGCCCCCAGTATATATGGATAGGTAATAGGGCCCCCAGTATATATAGTTAGGTAATAGGGTCCCCAGTATGTATGTTGGTAATAGGGCCCCTAGTATATTTAAATAGGTAATAGGGCCCCCAGCATAGATATAGGTAGGTAATAGGGCCCCCAGTATAGATATATGTAGGTAATAGGGCCACCAGAGTAGATATAGGTAGGTAATAGGGCCCCCAGTGATATGGAGACTAAAATATCTCTCTGCTTTGTTTGTGCAGTGTTCAAATTCTAAATTTGTATGTACATACAATGTCGAAAGAAAAAGAGACATTTCCAAAATGTCGGTACATCCTTTATTAAAAGTTTTGGCAAGTGCTTTTATAAGCTTTCAGTGGTGGGAGTATCGTTATGCAAAACAGACATATTTTTATTGGACAGTACAGTATAGCCATCTTTCTAAGCAATACCTTTGATTTTTTTCACATATTATAACCATCACCTCATTAATAATCATCTTTACTGGTCAGTACAAAAACACACCTATAATTATTCTTAAGCTCTGGTTAGCATGCTTTAGAATGCATGACACAATGATTTTGAGATATCTAAAAGGTTAATGGTTCTACTGCGCATGACAGAATAACACGGCTAGTGTCTCACCTTTCATCTAATCTACACTGGTATTAACATATGTCCTCGGCAACCCAAAGCAAAGCAACAATTGTTGCTATTTAAGGAGACTATGTCTGAGATACTACCACAACACTACAAGGACACAAGCTCATGGAAAAATACCGATCAGTAGAGAAACTGCAAATTTTAACCCTGTTTTATGGAACTATAGAATTTATGAAAAAATTCATATCCATATCACCAGTATAGAAATAGGTAGGTAATAGGGCCCCCAGTATAGACAGGTAGATAACAGGATCCCCATTATAGATATAGGTAGGTAATAGGGTACCTTTATAGATATAGGTAGGTAATAGACCCCCAGTAATAATAATAATAATAATAATAATCTTTATTTCTATAGCGCCAACATATTCCGCAGCACTTTACAAATTCAAGGGTAACATACAGTCATTACACATTAAAAGTACTTACAAATGAGGAACAGGTTGAGGGCCCTGCTCGTGAGAGCTTACAATCTATTCGGGGTATGGGTTTTAAACTACGGTAAGAAGTGCCAAGTTACAATGGTCGGCCATGTTTTCTAAATAGGGGGTGGTTTACAATGAAAAAATGGATGAACCTGCCACCAGACTGTACTTTTATATACAGATAAGTGCCTGTGATTTCCCAAGGGGCAGGGAGTGAAAAGATTGGTGGATAGCAGTTAGGGGTCTTGGTGGGCCAGACTGAGAAGATGTATTTTCAGGGCCCTCTTAAAAATGTGAGGGTTGTGAATGTGCTGATCGCCGCGGTAGATATTCCAGAGAATTTGGGCCGCACGTGTGAAATCTTGTAGGCGGGCATGGGAGGTTCGGATGATTGAGGAATGTAGTCTGATATCATCAGCAGGAGCGGAGAGCACGGGTAGGGCGGTAGACAGAGACTAGGGAGGAGATGTAGGGAGGAGCAGCGTGTGGAGAGCTTTATGGGTGAGAGTGCTGAGTTTATACTGTATCCTGTACTGGATGGGCAACCAGTGCAGTGACTGACACAGGGTAGAGGCATCAGTATAGCGGCTGGAGAGAAAGACAAGCCTGGCTGCTGCATTCTGGACAGATTGGAGAGGGGAGAGTTTGCAGAGAGGGAGACCGATAAGCAAGGAGTATGCAGCAGTCAAGACGAGAAAGAATAAGAGCAGTAATGAGAGTTTGAGTCGTTTCCACAGTGAGAAATGGACGGATTTTGGAGATATTCTTGAGGTGCAGGTGACAGGATAGATATAGGTCGGTAGTAGGGCCCCCAGAATAGATAATGGTAGGTAATAGGCCCCCAGTATAGATGTAGGTATGGTAATAGGGCCCCAGTATAGATATGGTTAGGTAATAATGCCCCCAGTATAGACATAAGTAGGTAATAGAGCCCCCAGTATAGACAGATAGGTAATAGGGTCCCCAGTATAGACAGATAGGTAATAGGGCCCCCAGAATAGACATAGGTAGGTAATATGGCCACAGTAAAGATATAGGTAGGTAATAGGGCTTCCAGTATAGATATAGGTAGATGACAGGACCCCCAGTATAGACATAGGTAGATAATAGGGCCCCTAGCATAGATATAGGTAGGTAATAGGGCCCTCAGTATAGTTATAGGTAGGTAATAGGGCCTTCAGTATAGACAGATAGGTAACAGGGTCCCCAGTATAGATATAGGTAGGTAATAGGGCACCATTATAGATTTAGGTAGGTAATAGGCCCCCAGTATAGATATAGGTCGGTAATAGGGCTCCCAGAATAGATAAAGGTAGGTAATAGGCACCATTATAGATATGTGTAGTTAATAGGGCCCCCAGAATAGAAATAGGTAGGTAATAGTGACCCAGTATAGATATGGTTAGGTAATAGGGCCCCCAGTATAGACATAAGTAGGTGATAGGGCCCCCCACTATAGACAGATAGGAAATAGGGCCCCCAGAATAGACAAAGGTAGGTAATAGGTCCCCAGTAAAGACATAGGTAGGTAATAGGGCCCCTAGTATAGATATAGCTAGATAACAGGGCCCTCAGTATAGACATATGTAGGTAATAGGGCCCCTAGCATAGATATAGGTAGGTAATAGGGCCCCCAGTATACATATAGGTAGGTAATAAGGCCCCCAGTATAGACAGATAGGTAGCAGGGACCTCAGTATAGATATAAGTAGGTAATAGGGACCCCAGAATAGACATAGGTAGGTAATAGGGCCCCCATTATAAATATAGGTCGGTAGTAGGGCCCCCAGAATAGATAATGGTAGGTAATAGGCCCCCAGTATAGATATAGGTGGGCAATGAGGCATATAAAAAAATATATAACAGTACTCGCCTTTCCCCACTCCCTGAAGCTCCTGCTGGTCTGGTCTTCTTTCCGGCACTGAAGGTGTGACGTCATCATGCCGCGCAGGCAGCCTGACAACGTTCTCATGCTGCCTGTGCTGAATACTCTGGAGAGCGGCAAGCCTGCTTGTGGCTCACCGGAGTACTCTGCGGAGCAAAATAACAGCACCAGATAAAACTGCCTAGCGACGCCCCTGGTTCCTACTGAATATACTGAATGCTGAATTATAAGAATGCTACTGTTACAATAGTATTACTGTTATTAGTATTATTATTGCTGTCAATTTCCCTAAAAGCCTATTATGACATTGGCGCAGCATAGTCGTCTGTGAAATCACCACTGATCTCTCTTAAGTGCCCAGGGAAAATAGACAATACAATAGTATCAGTTATTTTGATACATAGTTGTGCAGAAATACAGATCTCCTGAAATGACTCCTTTCATTGTACACTAAATTGCAGACAAAAGCATTTTCAAATAAATGATAATGATAATATTGCACAAGAAAAGCAATTATGCTGACATGCCCAAAAGAATGAAGTTTTAATTTAATCCATGTCATAAATAAGGAATCCCAGTTGTTTTGTTGCTTAGCCAATAATGAGTAGTTTTTATAGCAAATAAAGGAATGAATAGATAGGTGAGAATATTTTATTTTTAAGACAGATAAAATGGCTATTCTGCCAGCACAGAGAACATATTATCTTTTATTTTTATAATACAATCCTATCACAATGAAACTGCTTTGTTCCGCAGTGATGCTTCTTGACCGAGCATATAAAGCAATGCTTATCTCTATTTGAGCCCTGATTTTCATAATATGTTGAATAGAGAGCTGCCTCTGGGTAGAAAGTACTCTACACAAAAGTGTTCTGTTAAGATTATATCTTGAAACACATTTGTCAGTGCTCAGTGACAGCAGGGGTCATTTAATGATTCTAGAGTAGTCACGGTTTAGGCCTTGACTCTGAAGTAGTGTAGGGCTCAGGAACACGCTGCCATAACACACTATCCTGCAGTTTGCAGCAGCTCTCATCTACTGACTGAGTGATTTAGTGACACTGCACTGAGAGGCCAGTTTATTAATGGTAACAATGGATGAAATGCAGTCCTTGTGAAGTGAGCTCTCCACATGGCTGATATTGGATATACGAAGCAGCTGATAGGGGGTTATTGATTTCAAAGGATGTATTGGCACATGTAATGTTTGATTTCTTGGTTATCACTATTTCTTGACTTATATGCTTAGGATTTTGTTGGATATTATCTGATTGTCATCTTAAAGGATTTTTGCTCAGCATTATGAACTTTTCCAGGTGGCTGTAGAACATGATATATTGTCTTATTTCTCCTCAGATTTACTCATTGTATAACAAGAACATAAAATATACTTAAATAACATGTTGACTTTAATGCATCTTATGATAAAAATAGGACAATTCTGCTCCCAAAAATGATAAAAAAACAAACCATTAGATGCTCATTCACACACACACACATATATATATATATATATATATATATATATATATATATAACATACGTACACTTATTATTAAATGATATTAATACTTACATAGCTGTATATAATGTCTACATCCACTCCAATGGCAATTTTAGGATCGGGGTTCAAATACTCCTTTATGGCAGATTGGTTAATACCTTATAGGTTTCAAAGTCTTCATCAGTAGGGAAACAAAGTTTAAAAATTTTCCCTTACCCCTTAAACCTTAAATGAATGGATATAGGAATTTTTCAACCGCAATAACTATGAAACGTATCCTGATATATCCTGTGGCAGAGTCCTAAGAAATTACAGGGCAAGTCCATCTTTTGTAGTCTCACATTTGGATATGCTTTATGTTCCAGATAGTGTGGTAGACCACACTTTTATGTCTGGCAAATTAAGCATATACCAACATGTAATAAAGTAAAAATAGTCCAATAGAGACAACATGTGCCTAGTAGTCTGGTATGGTTCTGCTTTAGCTCTATCATGGTATAGGTTGGAGCATCTTTGACAGATACCTGTTACAAAGGCAAACATAGTAATGTGAATATATCCTTAAATCAAGCACTATCTGCTGTGGCCCCTTAGTGTATGTTCACATGGCGTCTTGCGGCGTGTACCTGTGAGAAAAACATGCATATGTGTCTTTTTATATAGTGTATGTTAACTTCTGGTTTCAACTGTATTTGTTTCACTCACGGGTTCCAGTTCTAGAGGACTCAAGCAGGGTATTTTTAGGGCTCGTTTTTGCCAGTGTATCAGGATGAATGAGAAATGACTGTCTATGGAGGAGGAAACCACATCTGTACACTGTTAGCAGAGAGTGTCCAATCTTTAAAAACCGGAAAACGGTTTTCATGTTGTCATGGTTCATGCTGTGGCCTCTGTCTCGGACCACAGACGTATCCATGTCTCTCCTGAGTCCCCTGTTATACTCACAGTGCGTGCCGTGGCTCCCATCGGGGACCGCGGGTATGGCCGTGTCTCTGCTGCCTCTCCTGTATGTATGTGTCTGCCATCCTCCCTCCGGCTCTATGGCATGCTGTGCAGGAACGGTCTGGCTATATAAAGAGACAGTGTTCCAATTTCCTGCTCCTTGACCTCCTAGCACTTAATAAACTTCCTGCCCTTGCTCCAGTGTCAGTTCCTTGGTTTTCTTCATTGGAGCTTGACTCCTGTTTGCTGAGCTCTTGCTGAGTTAACCCTTGAGTTACCTGTGAACCTGAGTTAATCCTGCACTATCCAGCGCATCTACTTACTGCTGTTCTTGATGGTGTATCAGTCTGCTACTACCTGATGTTAGCTGCTGCTGTACCAAGTCCACTACCTGCCTGGGACTGTGTTACCTATCTATGGCTATACCTGCTGTGACCTGTCACTGCTACCAGTGTCTGGTGTCCTGTCCTGCACTTTGGCTACCACCACGAGTTATACCATCTTCGCTCGCGGTGGTCCAGAGGCAAATTTACTTTTTTGGCCAAGAATCACTGACAAACATTTCAAATAATAACTTTACTACATACAGAGTCTGAACAGCAAGAGTTCCAGTCTGACACAGGCGAACAGTATTGTTCTTTTTGGACCCCAGAAGAAAAATGTATTTACATTTCTATCTAAAGTCTGACTGTAAAAATAAACCAAAACATACTGTAAGAGGGTCTAGCAAACAAACTCCTAAAATGGCAGAACATCAAACGCAATAGCCCAAGAGGTTATATGCTTGGGGTCCGAATGGACCCCAGCTGGTAGGATGAAGTTTAATTACATTTTGTAAACATCCACGGTGTAGAGAGAAAATGTAATTACACTTTGAAAGTAATAAGCTGTAAATTCCCACTGTATAAGCAATCACCACCACCAAAAGTTTCCTCTACCTGTTTATAAGATTTGCATAACAATGAGCAGGTGTTTTGGACGAATACTTCCTGCAAATGGGTTTCATATATTACACGTAGCATATAATATTTTGGGGATGCATTGCATGCACAGCTCTATTCAAGTCATGCTACAGCATCTTGATAAACTTTATGCCAGGAATGACTTAGCCTAAACACAATTTTTTTTAACCATCCTTTATTCTGCTAAATAGAGATTAACAGCTTTTTACCTGCCATTTCTAACCTCTGCGTTATAAAACGTGACACATATTTAATTAAACATTGTGGGATCAGCATGTAGTGGATGCTAAACATATGCATTTTGAAGGACTACTTTGCGTTAATACCTTATTTGATGGTGATCACCCCAGAAGAAAGAAAAGGGAAGGACTTGAGAAAGCGGGCGTTGGTTAAAAAGGTTTTCTCGTTACGAAGATCATATCTCTAATGATGGGGACAGTAAAAATAAATTTTGCAATTGGTTTACATTACCTAAATCATTTAGCATAGCAGATATAAGCTAATCTGTGTATTCTACACCTAAAACTGCAGCCTGGGATCGGGCCACGCACCTTTTTCTGTGATTGGCTGACTGATATTTCATTCAGCATGCTGGGACATGCCCCCTGAATGGCTGCCTGCACTCTGTGCTTACTCCCTTATGAGCTGTGGAAAATTAAAGTGAAACTAGTTGCCTCAGCTTGTTGTGATAGTTGAATCTGTATAATAAAGGCTCTCTGAGCTTCTCTATGCTCATCTCCCATCTCTATGTGAAGGATGTGGGCAATTACTGAGCTATATTCACTCTCCCACCGAATTAAACACAGCCTTATACAGTCTGCTCCCATCACCCATATAACTCGGCCTTATACAGTCTGCTCCCATCACCAATATAACACAGCCTTATACATTCTGCTCCCCCTCTACCTCCTGCCTGAAAACAGAGGGGGGAATAGAGTGCATTTCACACATTTGTTTCATCAGTTCAGGCTGTATGTATAACGGTTTCACCACTACAGGTGTTCTGATTACAAGGAGATTGTGCAGCCTGGAAGGGAGCTGACAGCACTGCAGACATGAGAACCATTGTGGAGGTCTGAAGAGCTGTGACATCCTTTCCTTTCAACTGCTCACACAGAATGATGATGTTACCAGTCTTCAGTGAGGGAAGACACGCCTACAGGAAGGAGAGACCCGCCCCTGGAATTGAAACTGTAAAACAGAGAAACAGCTCAAGTCTGCGAAAGCCTGTGATGAGAAAACCCCTTTAAGGCTATATGTCTCCACTCTCTATGAACCTTATCTAAGTAAACAGAGAATTCTGAACTCTTTCTTGTTTAATGTTTTTTTTTTATTATTATTGTACATTTTTATTGTAAATTTTCAAATAATCTTCATTTAAAATTTCTCCATGGTAATAAACTTCAAATAAAAGATATACCAATTGATCTTGAAGTCAAATTGAAACGCTACTGTTTCCTATGTCATATTTACTAATTGTTAGTAAAAAAAAATGTTACTAAGGGCATGTCCCCACGGCAAGGGCTTTCGGCTGGTTTTTCTACCGGTTTGCGTTTTTTCAGACCGCCTGAAAAACCGGCCGAAAATGAGCACAATTGTGCTCTATGGAAAACCCGTGCAGCAGTCCCCACTGCACGGGTTTTCCGCCCGCGGGCCGCTCACGAAACATTGAGCATGTTCATTCTTCCGTCCGGCTTCCGGATGGAATATAAACACCTCAATGGGAGGGAGGAGGGCTGTTCTCCGCTCATCGCAGAGAAAAGCCGTCCCCCCCCGCGGCCGTGGGGACGGCCGCAAAACAGGACAAATACCGGCCGGCAAACCGGCCGGTATTTGTCCTGTACCGTGGGAACGCAGCCTAAGAGATAAGGGGAAATATGCCGAGGAGTATGACTGCAAGATTAGACAACACAGGGCGAGTCTGTTGCCTGATACACACAGCTTGTGTTAACCTATTAAACCGTAGACACATGTATGAACGGGCTGGTACCAGTTATCTGGTGTCAAAAAGCTTTAGTAGAACTGTCCTATATATGAATGAACAGCCGCACTCCAAACTTGGTGCGATAAGCACAGCATGACACATTTTAATGCGCCAAAGATTAGGGGTGTTCTCGGAGCATCGCATCACATTCATAAAATTAGACACATTTATGATTCTTTGACACCAAACCTAGGTGGATAACAGAACAACCAGACCAAGTTCAAGGTGGTCTGCCTGAGCCTAGTTGTCATATTGGCACTACAATGCGCCTGTATGTATGAACTGCAGAAGAACAGGTTCATAAATTCTGGTGCATTCTACACAGCCTTAAAGGGGTTTTATAGTTTGAAGTGTTCGTGCTCTTCAGCTAATTCTATGAGATTGAATTTGAAATCCAGGGGTGAGTCTCTTCTCTCAGCAGGCGTTTCTCTCCTGCCAGGAGGTGTGTCTCTCCTCTCAGCAGGTGTGTCTCTCCTCACTGAAGAACTGCGACATTATCATTCTGTGTGAAGTAGGGGACGGGGAAGGTTGTCTGTAGAGGACAGCTATGCAGCCTCCTGCAATGCTCTCATGTGTCTGCAGACCCTTCAGCTTCAGGCTCCACAAGCTCCTTGCTGTGCTATAACCAGTTATACACACAGCCTGAACTGATGAAACACATGTGAGGAGTGCAAATTGCCCTCCACCCCCCCCCCCCCCTCTGTTATCAGGCAGGAGACTGTGTGACTGTGTTATATGGAGGGAACACAGGACATAAAACTGTGTTATATGAAGGGATCTATGAGTTAAACAGTCAGTAATTAACCAGAGTGTTCACCTTAGAGCTGGGAAATGAGTATAGAGCCAGCACGCCTTTCAGATAGCTGGGTTCACTTTCGGTTTTAACCGCACAGAGGGGAGTAAACACAGAGTCTGCAGGCCGCCAATCACCGCGCAGGGGGCGGGTCCAGGGGCAGAATCCAACCGAGGGTGTGTCCCAACAGGCTGAATAAAATGTTAGCCAGCCAATCACATAAAAGGGGGCGTGTCCCGACTAACAGCTGCAAAAAATAGCTATTTATGCACAGCAAAGCTCATATCTGCTATACTAAGTGACTTAGGTAATGCAAACCAACTACAAAAGTGCTCATTTTTACTGCACCCATAATATGAGATATAATCTTTGTAGTGAGAAAACCCCTTTAAAGCTATTAAGAACTGGCCGGTCAGCGCCAACGTTCACACATGTCGCCCAAAATGCTAGGGTACATTTAATTTGCAATATTGTTTCACTTTTCATTTTAGATCAATTGGAGCAATAAGAATGGTTGGACCTTCCCTCTTTAAATTACGTGTTCACACCCTTTTACAGTTAAATCTATAGAGAAAAGGTTTGGCAACTATGTAGTTACATATATTACCTTTTACAGCCTGTATAATAGCCTAGAGCTGCATTTACAATTATCCTAGTTGTCACTGAAAACCAACATCTTTTTTTCTCACTTTAATAGGCACATCCCTAACAGCTTAGCTGAGCTCATATAATGCAATTAGTTTTAACTATAGCAGATTACTGTACTGTAACTGGCGTAAAAGTGACAATTCCTAGAACAAAAAAAGAGAAAGATTGAGCTTGGTTCTGTCATTGATCTAGGAAAGAATGCTGGTAGATTTCAGTTCAAAAGTCTGCAAGAGTGTGAGGCTTGTAATGCATGATTTAAGTCTGGATCAGCACCAGGTAAAGAAAGCAATAGAGTTATATTGCAGCACTCAACCACAATCTGTTCTAGAAGGCTGGTTGAGTGCTGATCAGTTTGAGTGGCAAACACTCTTTTACTACAGGAAATAATGGAACTGTATTTAATTGGTTCCCATACCCGCTAATGCCTTTTGGCTGATCATAGCCTCTGAAATACTATCATCAGATATAAGCTAAGAAAGTGGGGGGAAAACCTGAGTTTTCTCGAAAATATTTGTTGAGGACCAAAATGTTTGAGCACGGAGCAGTTTCAGTGCTGAGGTTCCACAGTAGAAGGTCACTACAGTACTGAATTATTTTTCTAATTAACACATTAGTGGCTCAAAAATAGGACATCTCTAACCACGTAACCTGTCGAAAAATATAAACACTACAATAAACATGTCAGTACTAAACTGCATTATCTGCATCCCCTGATGGTCATGGCTGCCCCTAATCTTCTTGGCAGTGCAGGCCGCGCAAAATGATCCTAAGGGCTTACAGGCCACAGCACAATCTACAGGACGTTTCCTCACAGAAGATTGTGCCTATAAACTGTGGCTTGTACTCCCTCTCTCATCCCTGCCCCTACCATTGTGTTATATGAACACAAAATACAACCTCCACCTATCTCCCCTTAAACCAACCATCACTTCCGCCTATCACTCTATAGCCCTCCATCTCCAATTAAAACCCCCCCCATCTCCACCTATAACCCCATAAACCTCCCACTGCTTATCACCCCATAATCCCACCTCCACCTACCACCCCATAGCCCTCTTTTCTCCATCTGTCACCCCATAGCCTCCAAAACCTCAAACCTTTAACCCAATAGCTCCCTCATATCCACCTACCTCCCCATAATCCCGTCTCCACCCATTACCCTATAGACTCCTCACCCCACTTATCACCCTATAGCCCCCTTATCCCCACCTATCACCTCATGCAAAGCTTATACAGAGGTTTGAATGGGTAGGGAGGTGCTGGAAAACTGAGGATTCTAATATGTTTGTGTCATAAATGCTACAGGGATGAAGTGTGGTCGGGAGAAGCCATCATGGAAGTCTAGACCAGATGGAGAAAGTGAATTATACCAGTCATAGAAAATGTCTCCTGTAAGTCACTTGTATGTCAGGAAACTGGTACAACTGGCACTACCCTTATATGGTCACTCTGCGGCCAGAATATTGGTAGTAGTAGTAGTATAACTGTTTATATTCAAGAACAGTATAGTGGTAGAGATGTAGCAGAGTTTAGCTTAACCATGACATCACTGCTTTCTGTGTTATCTGTACTTATCTGTAAACAAATGCCATTAAAAAATTAGATAACATTCTGAGCTGGGATATGATGGTGCATTATATGGCAAGTTAATCTTTGTTACATCTGTATTATTTAGTCATTATGTGGTGGGGAAACGTGGTCATGGTGTTGAGGTATTATTCAGTCATGTGCTGGTGATATGCAGTCATGGTGTGGTGGTTTCATTCAGTCACTATGTGGTGGTGACGTTGCGATATTATTCAGTCATTATGTGGTGATATTATTCAGTCATTATGTGGTAGTATTATTCAGTCACTGTGTGGTTGTGATATGTGATGGTAATATTTAGTCACTATGCGGTCATGACGTGGTAGTCTTATTTGGTCTTTGTATATCAGTATCTTTGATAGTATTGGTCTTCGTATACTGGTTTGTGCAGTAACAGTATGGTTAGAATATTTGCTGCTTGTAAAGCGGTATTATGTGGTGACTGTATCACCATTATTCAGAGGTGTCATCTATAGAAAACTGTCTTTATAGCCATTTGTATGGGTTTTTCATACATAACATATTTTATGTAAATACAACCGAAGAGACCCTACTAACTCCACTTTTGTGTGTCGAAATTGTGTTTATTTCCCATTCCACCCAGCAGCGTTAGGTTTGGGCAGGGGATTTAATGTTTGTTTGTTTTGTTTTTGTTTTGTTTTTTTTGCGGGGGGGCATTGGCCTAATTGCCTAGGGCACCAAAATGCTTTGTCCTGGCCCAGACACCGTTCCAGCATGGGTTTATGAAAGATCAGTCATGTCAAACTATTCTCATCAGCATTTGATACTGTGCCACATAAAAGTTTGGTAAGTAAATTAAGAATGCTTGGACTGGGGGAAAATCAGTGATAGAAAACAAAGGGTGGTGATTAATGGTACATACTCGGACATGGATCCCAGTTACTAGTGGGGGTACCACAGGGGGCAGTATTGAGCCCTATTCCCTTTAATATGTTCAAGAATGACCTTACAGAATGATTGCATAGTAGAATATCAATCTTTGCAGATGATACTAAGCTTTGTAAAGTAATCAACACAATAGAGGATAATTTTCTATTACAAAGGGATCTGGATAAGTTGGAGACCTGGGCAGAGGAGTAGCAGATGAGGTTTAACATGGATAAATACAAGGTAATGCTCATAAACAGGCAAAATCCAATCCATGATTACTTGATACACAGAAAAATGCTAGATAAACGTGACATGGAGAAGAACCTGGGAATCCTGGTGGACAGTAAACTTAATTGTAGCAGTCAGTGTCAGACAGCAGCTGCCAAGGAAATAGGTTCATGGGGTGTATTAAATGGGGCATAGAGGCACATGAGAACATTATTCTCCCATTATACAAGTCACCGGTCAGACCACACATGGTATAATGTGCACAGTTTTGGGCACCAGTGAACAAGAAATACATTGTAGAGCTTGAACAGGTTCAAAGGAGGGCAACAAAATAATAAAAGGACTGGGTGGACTGCAATACCCAGAAAGATTAGCAAGATTAGGGTTCATTTAGAAAAAAAGACATCTTGGGGGGGCATAATAAATATTTTTAAATATATCAAAAGTTAATATATAGATCTTTCCCAAGATCTATTTCTATCCAGGACTGTGTCTAGAACTAGGGGGCATCCTCTACGTCTAGAAGAAAGAAAGTTTCTACATAAACATAGAAAGGGATTCTTTACTTTAAGAGCAGTGAGACTGTAGAACTCTCTGCTAGAGGAACTTGTCATGGTGAATTCATTAACAAAGTTCAAAAAGGGTCTGGATGCATTTCTAGAGTGCGACAATATAACAAGTTATAGTAACTAGGATTCTAGAGAAGGGTCATTTATCCAGGGTTTTATTCTAATTGCCAAATTGGAGTCAGCAAGGATTTTTTCCCTAAAATGAGGGCAATTGGCTTTTACCTCATGGAGGAGGGGTTTGCCCTCCTCTTGATAAAAATTATAGTACAAGAGGATTAACTGGATGGACATCTGTCTTTATTTGGCCTTACAAACTATGTAAATATGTATAGCAGTTCATATCTCCTGCTTGTTAACATATACTTTCCTAGGTTACCGACCACCTCTCTGCTCTAGAAGTTGCTGGGCTGGTTAGGTCACTGTCAATTGTGTCTAGTTAGCAGGATGGAGCTTGCTTCACGTTGTCTAATCTGATCTTTGTACTGAGAAAAACTTTAACCTTAAAGTTACTGAGCAGAGAGAAGCCTTGTGCCATGTTGTCAAGTCTGCAGAGAACATATTTGTGTATTTACATACAGAGATAACATAATCATCCAGCAGCTAGCAGTGTGCCTTAGCAGTATGTAAGTTTTTTTTTTTTTTCTGAAGCTTTCTCTTATAACAACTACAGCTCTGCTCGAACGGTGTCATTGTTTTTAACAACCTTTCCATCATCAACATCCCTCTTACAGGCATGACTAGGATTAGAAGTCAGCAAAGCTGAAATGTTAGTCATTGCTGAAAACCCACCCATATCCGGTACAGGAAATGTGAGCCTTAGGAAGGGGAAAAGTACCGCTTCTGTGAAAACAGCTAGATGGGAAAACCCTTTAAACTATTGCAGTTTTAACTTCATCTGGCACAAGAGCATATAGAATCCCTGTTCTACTTTTTCACTTTTCTAAATAGTTTTAGATAAAATTGGATACAATGGGAATAATATCCATTATTTTCTTTGTACTAACTGTCAAATATAAGCCCCTCTGTGAAAATTTTTTTTTAGGTCTCTAGCGCAAATTTTTGCACGCATAAGATACATTTAAAAACTCAATTTACCAGTTCTAATAATGGTTGCTGTAAATGATGTTAACTGTGACTTATCTAAAACAGCACTCAGCTTCTTTCTTGCACTATTATGCTAATGCATAATTATCAAGAGGAGAACACACACTTTACCATGCAATAAAATACTCCAGGCATGAAACACAATAATTACCAATCATTTTTAAAATGGTGGAAATGTTTCTGACTTCATTCTACTGAGATTTCTATATAGAAACAACAATAAGCACGTGGAATTTCTAAGATTCCAATTAATGTAATTAACATTCATATTATTACTTTTATTACAATTATTATTATTTTTCTAAGGATTGTTGTAATTGTTATTTAATACTATAAGTGGTGCTTGTTTTTCATACACTAAAGCGCAGTTGAGAAATAGAGGAAATACATAAATGTTACATTATGCATTTTCTTTTGTAGGTCACTTGTACTGAGAATGCAATGACATTTATTTTCGAAAAGAAGCTGATCCGGTATAATGCTTTGCTTTGTTCTTTGGAAACATTTATCTTTTTAAGGGCTGAAATGCTTGAAAAAGATAAAACTAGATAACCAGTAAAATAAAATACCAAAACATATCATATTAAGTTATATATGACGAAAATACACTTAGGAAAATGGGCAATCCAGTAGTGGACTGAATTTCAATATAAATTTTCGCACAATGTCAAGAACGTTTGTCATTTATCATTGTCAAGTAAGTAAAAAAATATTTACAGAAAGTATTTTTTTATAGATTGCAGAAATAAAACTGTTATCTTTTTTTAGTTCTTCATGGTGATTAATGGAATGCTCCTCAGTTAGATCTTTTGAGATATCAAATTACTGAAGGTTAAAGTGGTTGCCATACTTTTTAGAGGATATGTTTAGTAACAGAGACAAAGGGCTCCTTGATTTGCACCCGCCCAATAGATACAGCCAAGCATTGGATAAAACATGGTAATCTGCAATATAGGGCCTCTGCCCATTAAATACACTCTTTAACATACTTAGACGGGGTCTGCTGAGCTATCATACCAAATGAAAAGAACATTGTGCAGATTTTAGAACAGAGACTTAAAGACAATCAATGGAGGAGATAGGTTGCATCAGTCCCTGTAGACACCAAAAATCCTGAACAAAAGCCAAAGTAGGGTGCTTACTATAAATCTTAGCCTTTAAAAAATAAAATCTAAATATGTATGCATCTCAAATCCTACTGGCAGACAAAAACTGCATACAAAAATGTACAAACAAAATTCTGTGTAGTAATGCTGGTCAAGATGTAGATTGGTCACAGGAAAATCCCTATATGCCCCTACTTGACCTATAAGGCCCTAGGGATAAACATACAGGCTAGCCGCCCCGAAAAAGGACGACCCTGTCCAGATCAAGTCCTATTACACACTTACCACTACAGTTTCCCTGAAAAGGTACCAAAACGTCCAGACATATTTTAGTTTGCCAGTACTCCTCAGGGGACAAATATGGCATATATAGGTACCACAAGGAAAACAATTGTAGTGAAGACTATATAAAATGTCACACTGGTCATTGGTCATTAGACTAAACATTAGACTAGACAATACAATATCAAGCAATGGTATAGTATATAAAAAGGCAACTTTCAATTGGATACAATGCCGATACAGGTAATCCACATCTTGATCAGCATTACTACATGGCATTTAGGTTGTGCATTTTTGTATATAGTTGTTGTCTGTCAGTAGGATTTGAGATATATACACTTTTAGATTATTTATTAAAGGTTAAGATTGTAGAGCAGCCACATGGAAAACAAATACAGCAGACTTATAGTTATGAGTCCACTAAATTTGTGAGCCCTGTGCGAACCCTTGCAAATGATTGATCTGCACTATTCATGCAGGCAGAGAAATGAGCCAAAAACACCATCGTATTGTTATGGAATGTATTATGTGAAATATCTTTCACCCACAAGATGGCGCTTGTGTCCAGACACACCCTGTCGTCTCTCTCGAAGTGAGTTGGAAAACAAATATGGCCGCTGACTCCAACTATTTTCTGTACTTTGAAACAAAGAGAGGGTAGATTAGTAAAATGTACTAATAAGGAGAACGAATAGAGTGGATGTATGTCACATGTTGCCTATGGAATGTTAGCACACGGCATATACAGGCCGGCCATATAAACCTATGCTATACAATAAAGACACACAAAGGAGTTCACTGGACTGCAGGCTGTCAGTTTGTGATTTCTTTCTCTGATGCGTGTCATTCAATATACTGATTTGGCCCCCCACTAGGACGTCGAGCCCCTTTGCAGTTCCGTCTACAACAGTATCACTTTTTCACCGCAAGCCTATGACCAACCCGGGGGCACCAATCCCATCAAACAATCTAATCCAGAACAGGTTGTAGGTCACCAAGACGTATTACTTCAAATTTAAAAAATGCACCATGCTTGACAAAGGAGACATTCCCCCGAAATGTCGTGCAATCTACTACTCTCAACTTCAAGGGAGGACACTTGATTAACAACTAACTTTCGGAGTCTTAATGGTACCTAAAGCAGAACATCTACGTGCCAATACAAATTATGCCTGAGATTTGTGAGAACTGCTAACTGCAAGGTTTTTTTTTTTCATATATCATCACTAAAAATGTGTTATATGCTACCGTGATAGGAACTGTTATTATAAATTCAAGACGTAATAAAAAGTGTTTGCATTTTTGAAATTTGAAGTAATATGTCTTGGTGATATGCAGGCAGATATACAGTATCCGTTCATTTGCAGATGGTAGAAACAGTGATCTCGAATGCTGGATTTCAACATGCCCTATTCATTTTCCCCAAAAGATAATCTGCACTTGAGGTGTCTGGCAGCGGTATAATCTGTCGACTGAGTGATTGTTCTGGCTATCTTCAGCAATCTAATGTGTTTGGTCTCTATAAATCACAGATTAGTAGAAATGAGTCTGTTGTTTAGCTGTTTCTTCTGTGCACTATAAAAACTCTGAGCTAAAAGATGGTCTGGCTCACACCATACCTAGGCAATATAGCTGAAATATGTTTTCCAACCAAACAAATATCTTGTGCTTATGAGATCACTGGGACTTTGTAATTAAAGGGGTTGTCTGGTTTTGAAAAAACAAACAAACATTGTAGTGGGCCAAAGAGTGTGAAATAGAAAACAATAAAAAATTACCTTTCAAACAGGCTTCATTCCAGCACGTGCCAATGATGTCCCAGTCATAGGCATCTGATCCTGCCACCAATCACAGGCCTCAGTGGTCATGGCTCTGAGCCATTCAAACTGGAAGCGACCACCAACACCTAGGAAAGCCTACAGGGTCACATGAACAGTAAACTTGATAAAATTGTCCAAAGAACCTGAGCCAGAGCTTGGCCTTGGAATTTAGCCATTTGGAAAGATAAGTGTCTTATTTTTTCTATTTTACCCCTTTCCCGGACAAGTACAATGCACTCCTAAGGTCTAATATAAAGAGGAACTTGGCAAATACAAATACAGATGTAGCAGAACTTAACAGTACAGATATTGCACAGTGATATCACGGCACAGAATGTTATCTCAACTTTTTCAATGCTTTTCAATGGCCTTTCTTTACAGATAAAAGCAAATAACAAAAAAGCCGTGATATCACGGTTAAGCTGTACTCTGCTACATATGTAAGTAATCAGAATTAAAAAAAAAAAACACTAGTAAAATAAAATAAAAAAATGTGCCCACTAACATTGTCTAAACTGTAGACTATAACACTGACCTCAAAAATAGCAACCTACACAAAATAAATGACAGATCATTGAGAAGCAATAGTAGGACTACACATAAAATACATATTGATTTCTTTGTAATGTCAAAAAATATGATTAACTGCAACCCTTAAAAGTCTAAAAAAGACAAATAAAAATGAAAAAAGAAGCAAAAAAAAAATAAATCACAGCAATACTTAAAAAGGTGTTCCCATCTTACAGGGGGTTCCCACCTCATACATTAATTTGATATCTCGGGAATGGGCCCCCCAAAAGTCTCCATTCACAAAGTAGAGTAAGTTGCGCTTGCACAGTACTAGAGCCCCCATAGAACAGATTGAACAGTAGAGTTCAAGTGCATCTGACTCTCTGTTCTGAAAGGGGGCCAATCCAATCGATACGCCATCAATGTGTGAGATGGGAACAGCATTTAATCAGTAGAAACATGCACATCCACAACATTTTTAACACAATTAAGGCTGCTTCTCAAGTAAGCAATGACAAAAAAAAACACTACACGCCACCATGTAGGGTGCAATGCTGCTAATAGGGTGGAGGTTCCGCAGCATCACTGGCTGCCTGTGGGTCCTGGCCCTGTAAGATGGGGAGAGAGAGGGCCCGGTCACAAGGGAAGTGGGGAACAGCAACTTCAGCAGCAGCAGGCCCCAGTGATTAAAGCCTCAGAAACAGGCCTGTTATACTGTATGTAAATTAAGTGCGTGTAAAAGTACTGTTTGTATGGGTATATACTGTGTGTTTACATGTTGTGTATGGGTGTATGTGTACAATGTGTGTATATATATATATAATATATATATATATATATATATATATTGTGTATGTGTGTATATATTGTGTGTACTGTGTATATATACTGTGTATGGGTATATACTGTGTGTATACATACTGTGTGTATGGGTATATTGTGTATATAATGTGTATGCTATGCATATATACTGTGCATGGGTATATTGTATATATACTGTGTAAGTATGTGTATATATACTGTGTGTAGGGATATATTGTGTCTATACTGTGTATATATGTGTCTATATACTGTGTATGGACATTATTGTCTATTTACTGTGTATGTGTGTGTACATATACCGTGTGTAGGGATATATTGTGTATATTACTGTGTATGTATGTGTCCATATACTGTGTATGGGTAGATTGTGTATGTATACTGTATATGCTGTGGAACAGATCCAAAGCCTCAGACTAGTTGTCTATTTCCTTCTCTAATCCTCCTGGCAGGTCATATATGGTTATTTAACTCAGAAAGTAAGTCAATGGACAGAGGAAAACTTCTTGTAGAGTAGTACAAATGTGTAATCCATTGTGAAGTATGATTTACACATTTGATTACATTTGATTGGATAATCTTTTTTTTCTTTAATCCACTGAACGTTAATGGGTTTTCCTATGTTTTGAATGGGCCTGCCACAAGGTAAAATTACAAATATCTTGAGCTGTAATTCAAACTCTCTGAATTTAATATAACTTTGTGGCATGCATGAAATTAAACTAAAATTGAAAATTGAAAATAAGAAAGTCTTTTTAAGGCTTTTAATAGTGATTATTTATTTTACTTGTAGAGATTGGAGCTGAAAATACTAAGCATAAACCACAGAACAATTCTTTTTGTTGATTTAATTATTTCTCTACTTAATTATTTTAATAGTAATTTTTATTACTCTACTGTATAGTACTAAAAAATAATGCCAAACATATGAACTTTCTATAAATCAATGTTGTTATGCTTTACATTGAGATGAGGTAACTCTGTGTCTCTAATTGTATAATTCTGTAGATATCAAGAAACATGACATTTAAAGAACAAAATAATAAGGACTCTTCAAAATGAAAAAAATGAGTATCTTACATTTTGCCTTTTAGTTCTATATGTCCCTAGAGAAATACCACAGGTGTTCCTATTCTAAACAACTGTACAACAAGTATCAGGGGAGGCACTTTAATGAACTCTTTCATGTTCAAAGGGAATAAGCAATAAGCATCCATTGTATTAGTCCCATGTTATCTGTAAAGTTAATCAGGTTGCTTTCAGCATTGTCCAAAAAATGTACATTTTGCCTGGTGACATTTGGCTGAACATAAAGTAAAATGATCCAAAGACTGAAATAGATATACCAGGGAACAATTTATCATCCTCAAAAACAAACACTGAATCATTTAGCCTGGGTCTAAAGTTGTTTTTGGTTTATGATGGATCAATATGGTTCGAGAAATTAGCTTTTATTTTTCTAGGTCAAAACCAATAAATTGACAGCTTAAAAATAATAAGCAAATTCCAAAGGTTAAATGGATTGTGACTTGATTACACATGAAACAGGGAAGGTGACTGAAATATTGAAATAAATTGAATAAGCTGATGGATTTGGTAAATTAAATTGTCTTGTCTGTTTAGTACATTAACCACTCACTATGGCTATGTTTAGGCTGAACCCAGGTGGGTACCTTTGTGGATTGAGCATATCTCACAAGACAACACAAACTACAACTGTAAAATGAGGTATTTGAATATATTTTGGTGAACGATTCTTGAGGATTTGTTAATTTTGGAAATAAAATGGCTTTAAAAATACCGTAGGTATTCTTTTAAAGCTTTATATAAATTAATTGGTGGAATAAAAGTCATCTTTCCTATTAAACCATCAGCTATGTGGATTTTGTGAACAAAGGGAAGATAATACTGCTGGAATCTTACATGGTTTAGACCATACTGAGCACAGATGTCTGCCTCTAGTCTCGACACCTATGCAGAATAGTATTATGAAAGAATAAGCATGAACTTTATGGAACAAGTTCAACAGAGATTCACCTATACTACAGTTGAAACCAGAAGTTTACATACACTATATAAAAAGAAACATATGCATGTTTTTCTCACTATCTGACATGAAATCAGAATAAACCTTACTTGTTTTAGGTCAATTAGGATTAACAACATTATTTATATTTGGCAAATTTCAGAATAATGAGAGAGAGAACATTTTAAGGCATTTTTATTACTTCCTACAAAGTCAAAAATTTACATACGTTTCATATGACTTGGGTCAAACAAATTGAATATCCTTCCACAAGCTTCTCACAATAGGAATTTTGGCCCATTCCTCCTGACAGAACTAATATAACTGAGCCATGTTTGTAGGTCACCTTGCTCGCACCTGCCTTTTCAGCTTTGCCCATACATTTTCAAAAGGATTGAGATCAGGGCTTTGTAATGGCCACTCCAAATCACTCACTTGGTTACCCTTAAGCCACTTTGTAACCAGTTTGGCGGTATGCTTCCGGTCATTGTCCATTTGGAAGACCAATTATGGCCAAAGCTTTAACCTCCTGACTTATGTCTTGAGATGTTGCTTCAGTATTGTCACATAATCAACTATCCTCATGATGCCATCTATTTTGTGAAGTGCACCAGTCCCTCCTGCAGCACAAAAACCCCACAATATGATGCTGCCACCCCCATGTTTCACAGTTGGGATGGCGTTCTTAGGCTTTCAAGCTTCTCCCTTTTTCCTCCAAATGTAATGATGGTCATTATGGCGAAACAGTTCAATTTTAGTCCATAGGACATGTCTCCAAAAAATGTAGGTCTTTGTTCCTGTGTGCATTTGCACACATTAATCCGGCTTTTATACATTTCTTTTTTTAGTAATGGCTTCTTCCTGGCAGAGTGACCTTTCAGCCAAGTTGACACAGTACTCATTTCACTGTGGAAAATGACACAATCTTACCAGCTTCTGCCAGCATCTTCACAAGGTCTTTTGCTTTTGTTCTTGGGTTGATATGCACTTGTTGGACAAAAGCACATTAATCTCTGAGACACATAACCCATCTCCTTCCATCTTATTTTTACTTGTGTATAATTAGTTGTACTGGTGAACGAGGCACCTTCAGGTATCTGGAAATTGCAGCCAAGCATGATCCAGACTTGTGCAAGCCCACAATTCTCTTCTTGATATTTTGGCTGATTTCTTTAGACTTTCAAATGTTGTACACACAGAAGCAGTGTATTTCTGGTGTGCTTTAAGATACATCCACAGGTGTGTCTCTAATTAACTGAGATGTTGCCAATAAACTCATCAGAAGCTTCTAAAGACATGATATCATATGGGCTGTCCCAAATTGTTTAAAGGCATAGTAATCCTAGTGTATGTAAACTTTAGAATTTTCAGAAAGTAATAAAAATACCTTAAACAATTATCTCTCTCTCATTTGGCAAACATAAATATTTTTGGTAATCCTAATTGACCTAAAACTAGTAAGGTTTATTCTGGTAGTGAGAAAAACGTGTATATGGGTCTCTTTTTATATAGTGTATGTAAACTACTGTTTTCACCACCCCTTTTGTATCCATATCTATCAACAATGTTTACTCTTTGTCATGGTGAAAAATACATTTCTGCAAGATATTTCTAAATAATTTCTCCTAAAAAGTGTCTTATTAGAAGTAGGGAACACAAAGTGGCAGCATATATTGATGACTTGCTCATTTCTATGTCCCAGACTCTGAATATGGGTATGTATTCCTGCTATAGCCAGATTTGTTGGCAATAAAGTCTCAATTAGACTGGTTTAAGTTGAAGGAAAACCGAGCAATACTCTGAAAATCTTTTCAAACTTCAACAGCAAATTTAGATTTGTCTTTCTTTTGTTTGGGTTAGGGAAAAAAAAATATCATCACGACCTTAAACATCACTTGCCTTACCCACATGTTACAATTTTGTCTAGACCTGTAAGACATTAATTTGAAAACCCCCATGGTGGTATCAGTCTACCTGACCATGAGTTATATACAACAATCAATAATTTATCTCTTGTCATTAAATGGCATTGAGCCCCTGCCAATAAAATCTCGAATACCATTAAATAAAATCTATTCCCCATCTCACTGTGTGCTTTGCTTTTTAAAGGTGTGTTCCTACCATGCACTTTGATAACATATCGATAGGATATGCTATCAAGGTTGGCACCTATCTCAGGACTGGGCCACCAAAAAGGACAGCCCAGAATGTGTTTTAAATACATCGCTCACCTGTACCTGGAATTTCCATAGAACCGAATGGAGAGTCATGTGCAAGTGCGACTGACTGACACTTTCGGTGGCCCGTTCCAAATATAGGTGTGGGACCCAGACTTTGATGGCAAATTCTATACATATTCCATTAAGGTGCATGGAGTAGGAATATTCCCTAAGTCATTTATGTAACTATTTTTGTTCACTAGCAAACAACAAAAAAAGTTCAGCTCACTGTAGAATGTTGCACGTTTCTGGAGGGGTTCCAAACCACTGTCCAAATTACTAGCCATACAAACCAATGGATTGTTTTGAAACAGCAATCTTGACTTTGAATAAAAATAAAAATTCCAAATCTTTATTTTCTTACAAGTACAAAAATCCAAAAATCATGTTCACATGGCAGTTTCAGACATAACAGGAGAATATGCAATCCACAAATAGCGTTAGGGATGGTACCAATCAATCTTTCAAACAGATGTTATCTGGTTCAATCACAGGTGTTGCAATGGTGCTCAGCAAGTTCAGAAAGTCCAAATCCTAATCCCCTTTGCATATACAATGATCAGTTGCAGCAATCACCACGCAGCTTTACTTAATAAAAAAAAAAAAATCAAGTTACATTTGGGAGCTGACACATACCATGGCCTACAGCCAAGCAAGAGAAAGCATCTCAGGACACAAAACGGCCATTGGCCATGATGTGTGTCAGCTCCCAAATGTAACTTGATTTTTTTTTTATAAAGTTGCAAGAACTGTGGTGAGTGCCGCAACTGATTTTTGTATACAGGGATAACATGGGAATACACTTGCGCGTTTCAAACTACAAAAAAAGTTCTCAATCATTGCTTTGAATTAGTGTATTCTTATGTTATGTCAGAAACTACCATGTGAACATTTTTTGGGGATTTTATTTTACTGATGAGAAAATAAAGTTTTGGAATTCTTAGTTTTATCCAAAGTCAAGAGTGTGGATTCAAAACCATTCATTTGTTTATATGTTCATGTTCACTAATCTTTATCAGTCCTATCAAAACTTACTTTAGCAGCATGGCACTGGTCTGTAGACAAATCTGACACTCAGAAATGCTTTTTTCCCCTCAACTCAAATTAGAGACGTTATCGAAAGTGCCACGTCTTCTCTTTGGGATACCCTTTAAAGAATACTCATTAATTAACTATACAGAGGGATTGCTCGAAAGCCTAAAATACCCTCTAGCCTGTGTCTAGTCTACACAACACTGGTTCCTGTCGGATTTTTGGCAGATCTGGTATTTATAATCCAACTGTAACCAGTGCCCCATAGACTGAAATAGAAAATCCATGCTGTAGTCTACACAGCACAGATTTTCTACTGTCAGATTTCTAAACAACCAGCTCTCAACTGGAAGATAGAACATGTTTTAGCTTCCAGTGGATTCCCGTACAGTCAATGTACCGAGTTGGTGGCCAATCTGAAAACTGACCGTCTTTTTTTTGCAAACCCATGCCAAAAACCACGGTAAGGCGATGTTAAAATACTGTAGAATTTTCAACTGTATTTTAGCATCAGCTGTGTAGACATAGCCTTAGAGATACCCACTTGCTCTCCTTCCTTAATAAACCTTAGCCTATTATTAGCCTTTCTTCTCTTTTTTATGGTCTGAAGTACTTTCCCATAAGTCTTATCTAGAAAAGCCAATATCACAATTTTATAAATAACTTTTTATTCTTTATCCACTCACTCATTTTATTAGGTTGTGGGAAAAATATTTATATAAGCACCTACAGAAGTGAAAATTCTTCTTACTGCTTCCCATAAAATCTTCAGATACATAGGAATTCCAGAGACTAGCTATAACATATTAACCGTGATATAAAACCCCAGAGAAGATTGTCCTAAACAATGTAAATAACACTGATATGTGTTGGAGGTGCTCAGAAGAAAAAGACACACAAATGGTGGATAGGTAATAAAACCACACTATGGTGGATGGCCTATCTACAAATGTAATTCAGTTTATAAGAGCAATCTTTCCCTTTCACTAGATATAGTCTCTCTCTCTTTTTCCCCTTCATTTAAAGGAAAACTCCCCTTATCTCTACTCAAACATTTGTTAGCTGCTGCGAGATTAGTTATCCCTCTATGTTACTTGTCAAAAGAAAACCCTCTACTGGAACTTGGGATTAGAAAAGTACATCAGATTTATAGGCTTGAGAAAATATTGCACTGGGAATTCCGTTTGAGTCATTTTTTTCACTTTGGCAGCCCCGGAAAGCCTTTAGAAATGTCATGCTGTGATTTCTAGGATAATGATAAATGTTATACAAAGCACACACTAGATTGGGAGTTTCAGTTTTAATTGTTTTCTCTATTCTGTTTCATTTTCCTATGCTATTACAACCTTTTTCCATATTAAAATATAAGGCATCAGACACCAAAAATACTAAATGTACATGATTATGAGAATCATTACCAACTGCAACAGATAATTGATTGTATAATATGGTTCAGAAACAAAATATTTCTCCATGTTCATGTTTTATGTTATTGTACTGTATATCTTTATTAGAAACCAATGGCAATGTCCAGTGTAACTGCCTCAACTCAACTGCGTATATAACTGGTGATGCGTTGCTTGAGGGGCCTATACATATATATTATATTAGGCAGGTATATATATATATATATATATATATATATATATATATAATATATATATATATATATATACACTCAACTCGGCGCACATTTATTAGGGACACCTGTCCAACTGCTCTTAAACAACTTAATTTCTAATCAGCCAATCACAATGGCGGCAACTCAGAGCATTTAGGCATGTAGACATGGTCAAGACAATCTCCGCAGTTTCAAACCGAGCAAACAGTTAATGGGGAAGAAAGGTGATTTAAAGTGCCTTTGAACGTGCATGGTTGTTGGTGCCAAGAGGGCTGGTTCTGAGTATTTCAGAACTGCTGATCTCCTTGGGATTATTCACGCACACCATCTCTAGGGTTTACGAGAATGGTCCGAAAAAGAAAAAACACCATTGAGCGCAGTCCTGTGGGCGAAATGCCTTGTTTGGATCCAGAAGGTCAAAGGGAATGGGCAGACTGGTTCGAGCTGATGAAAGGCAACAGTGGCCAAATAGCCACCCGTTACAACCAAGGTAGGCAGAAGAGCATCTCTGAACGCACAGTACGGCGAACTTTGAGCAGAAAGGGCTACAGCAGCAGAAAGAAACCCCACCAGGTGCCACTCCTTTCAGCTAAGAACAGGAAACTGAGGCTCCAATTTGCCCAAGCTCATCGAAATTGGGACAGTAGAAGATTGAAAAACGTTTGCCTGGTCCCGATGATCTCGATTTCTGCTGCGACATTTGGATGGTAGGGTCAGAGTTTGGCGTCAACAACATGAAAACAAGGCTCAAACCAGCCTGGTATCAACGGTTCAGGCGGGGTGGTTGGGGTCCATGGTGTGGGGAATATTTTCTTGGGACCCCTTTGGGCCCCTTGGTACCAATTGAGCATCGTTGCAACGCCACAGCCTACCTGAGTATTGTTGCTGAAACCCTGTCCATCCCTTTATGACCACAATGTTTTCCCCAAAATCTGATGGCTACTTTCAGCAGGATAATGCGCCATGCATAAAGCTGGAATCATCTCAGACGGTTTCTTGAACATGACAATGAGTTCACTGTACTCAAATGCCTCCACAGTCACCAGAAACTCAATCCAGGGGGTCCAACCCGTTACTAGCATGGTGTACCTAATAAAGTGGCCGGTGAGTGTATATATATATATATATATATGTATATATATAATCTGCCTAACTGAGGGGCACATATATACAGTATACTTGCCTGAGGGGACCTATAGAGATTCCTATCTGATGAGGGAAGCTATAGAGCTATCTGAGGAGACCTATACACCTGCCTAACTAAGGGGACTTATATACCTACAAGTAAGGAGATGCTAGAAAAGAAGATTCTAAGATATTTGTGTCCAAATCTACAAGGACGAGTGTTAGTCGGGAGAAGTCAGCATGAAGGTGTGGACCAGATGGAGACGAAAAGGGAACGTGAACGACTCATAGGAGAAACGTCACCTGTGAGTCACTAAATGTACCTGAACTGTAATCATTTATATGTGTGCAAAGTGTAATGGTTTATCTTCAGCAATGGTGTCGCAGTATTATTCAGTCTCTATGTGGTGGTGATATGTGGTCATGGTGTGGAGGTATGATTCAGTCACTGTGCTGGTGCTATGTGGTCATAGTGTGGTGGTATTATCCAGTCACTATGTGTTTGGGATATGTGGTCATAGTGTGGTGGTATTATCCAGTCACTATATGGTGGGGATAAGTGGTCACAGTGGTGGTATTATTCAGTCACTATGTGGTGGGGATAAGTGGTCACAGTGTGATGGTATTATTCAGTCACTATGTGGTGGTGATATTTGGTCATGATGTTGTGGTATTAGTCGGTCACTATGTGGTGGGGATAGGTAGTCATAGTGTGGTGGTATTATTCAGTCCCTTTGTGGTGGGGATATGTGTTCATGGTGTGGTAGTATTATTCAGTCACTATTGTGGTAATATGTAGTCATTATGTTGCAGTATTTGGTCTTAGTGGAATTATTGGTAATAATAGTGTTGGGATTCTGGTTTTATGTAGCAATGTTATTTAGCAACTGTACGATCAATATTTAGTGGCATACTCAGTACTTTGTGTTATAGCTTTTGATA
This sequence comes from Phyllomedusa bahiana, assembly GCA_025379985.1. Lineage (NCBI taxonomy): Eukaryota > Metazoa > Chordata > Amphibia > Anura > Hylidae > Phyllomedusa > Phyllomedusa bahiana. Next base: position 18,001 of record JAODAL010000540.1, on the reverse strand, counting down.
TATTTTTATTTATATAAAATGTATCATTCCGGGAGGGGGACATAAATCATTAGACCTTTTATATTCACCACCTGTGTCCTGCTGCAATTAGGTGAGGGAAGCTAAGAAGCCGCAGCGCTCTTTCTTGATTACAGATTAGTGTAATGATGTCATCACATCAGTCTCGGTAAGTTGAAGAGAGATTAGGCGAGGCACCGGATAGGTGGCAGAGACAAGGAGACACAGTGGACCCCTAAAATCAAGTCCTCTGTTGGGCCCTAGTTGGTGAGTTCCATTCTGACACTGAAGAAAGAATCCTACCCACTAAGGCTTACAATCTACAAGGAAGGAAGATAAGGAAGAGAAAGTGAGGGGCAGACATGTCTTTGGTGGTGTGGTGACAGCAGGGTTATTGTAAGTTAGCTACACAGCTTTTCCTTCTGATTCCATAATCCTCCCTCCTTGTCATTTCCCTTTCCTCTTCACAGAAGCTCAGTGAACCAACACATCTATACCATCTCGGCTGAGGTAGTGCAGTGGTGGGAACAGGAGGCCAGAACAAGCTCAATCTCTTTGTGAACAATGCTTCTGGTTACTAGTGAAGTTACACTGTACCTTTAATTTTACCATCATCACACTGTACCTTTAAATTAGCATGTCACTGTGACAATTAGGTCTGCTGGTTAAAACCCCATCAGCACTGGTGAGATTGTTGATCTTTTCCATCCCATGTCCCCTTTATTATATTTGCTCTGTCTAGATGTTCTGGTGATGTTCTATGTGGGATACAGCTTGACCCTATTTAGCCTTTTCCAGACTACTTAGCACAAGGCTCTTAGAGCAGCATAGCTGAAGCATGTATCATCATCACATTGAGCCAAATAATCTGTTCATTCAATGCTTTTTCTGAAATGAACTGGTCAAATCTTTCCTAAGGGTAGTGCATGTAATGTAGCATTCTGCTATTAATATTGCTCGCCTGTTTCGTGTCCATGTTGTAAGCACATATTAATTTTGAATTCTTAAGACTCTCATTCAAAATTGCTGAAGTCAATAGCTCCAAAATTCTAAAACATTGCAGCGCTTGTAAATTTAAAGGAGCTGTACAGGTGCAGAAAAACATAGCTGCCTTCTTCACTCTGTGAGCGCACTCCATACCTGGCAGGTAACAGCTGTTAATTACACAGCACAGCAAAAAAAAAAAAAAATATCTGCTACTGAGCGAATACCATGTGCTCTATAGCAAATATAATGTGCTGAGTCCCAATCTGAAGTCAGAATTTCTGTGGTACGTCAGGAAATGAAATGATTCATAAATGTGCGAAAATGGAATATAGTGTTTAGAAAGAATTAATTTATTACATACTGAGCAAGTCATTGTCCCCAATTATTTAATCTACATTGCCGTTTTAATATTTTAAAATTTGAAAAAACTTAGATCAACTAGGCTCAGAGCAAATAAATGTAATATCTATTCCAAAGTTAGTGTTCACTCTTTAAACTCCCAATGTTACTAAAAGTGCTTCATTTGCTCTTGTGCTTCTATCTGTTGTTGCCCATTGCAAAAACTAGCAGTAATTACCTATCATGTTAGGGTTTGAACGACTTCGATATCTGGCCTCCATGGTAGATACATGTCCTTATGGAATCTCTCTCTATGTTCGACACTGACATCTCCCACATTGAGCGGAAAGAAGTCAATATGTGAACACAAGAAATGCATTTTCAGAGACCTTCTGCATCCAAGTTGTTCATATGCTTTAAGTATCTTGTCAACAAATTCAGCCTAGTTCTTCGCACGTTTGCCCCAAAAGAAGTTGTGCACTACAGAAACAAACATTTTCCATTGCATAGTACATAGAAAATTTTTTTTGACAATAGCGAAAGTGGGAATTCCTGAAGTCTAGAGGCTAAAAGTTCTAACTTCTCTTCAGATAATGACAGATCTCTTACCAGATCATCTAAATCTGATTGGCTTATGTAGCAGACTGGCTACATGTAGTTGCCTGTTGCTGCCACCAGGTGGAGATATACCAGAGTGGTATATACAACATGCCACCAAGGATACCTGGCCTTGGTGGGATAAGAGCCAGCTGTATGTATTGCCAGCCACTCTAAGTGGTTGGCAACTGTATAGGATTAGTTTGGCTTTTCAGCCATTCTTGGGGTCGGCTCTTATTGGGAGTAGACAATGCGTTGAGTGGGCGTCTACTCCCCATGTTCCAGGCCGCGTTTTGGATAGGGCTCGGGAGTCCTATAAAAAGCCTGGTCCTTCAGGTGTACAGGGGGGGCGTGGTCTGCTAGCTGTTAGTGCAACAGAGGAGCCGGAGAGAGGCTCTGGCCCCCGGAGGCTTGAGGGAAGCTGTTACTGTACTGGAGAGTGCAGGATGTGTGATACTGGACATTAGGTTCAGATAACGTGTAGAGAGGGAGCTTTATGTTTAGTTAGTGGCCAGACGGCCGAGGATTTTATTTATGTGTTTGTTCTGAATGCTGTGCTGTACACCTGTGCTGCAATAAAACAGGCGGAAGCCCTAAAGAAGTCTTTGTTGGTGTGCCATTCGCTTACCAAAGCGGCGATCCCGTGAGCAAAGTACCCCCAGGACGGCCCAGGAGGGCGTCCGGACGCAAGCGAGGCGTTACACTTAGTAAGTATATAAAAGTGAAAGTATATTCAGTGGGAGGGAACAGCACTGGATTCTCTATACTGTGCTTTACTGGCTTTATTACTGAAACACAGGATACAACATTTCTGACTTCTTTTTCTTTGAATATCCAACAGTGTTAGTCATGCAGAAGTAACAGTCAGAATGATGAATTTTCACCACAAAAGGAATTCCTTTCCTGTTACTATTTAAACACTGTGTTAGACCTGAGTAGCACATGGGGAAGCATACATGAGTTGCCCAGCCTTCATCCTAATCCGAAATAATGTTTGCAAGCTAGACTTACTCTCTTGGTCATTTTCTTGCCTTGATTGCATGTAACATATGTTCCACAGACATAGCAAAAATTGTTCAGATAGTTAAAGGGGTTGTCTCACTACACTGATTCATCTTACCTCAGTCCTGTTTTCTTGGTTTCATTTTGAATTCAGGGGCATGTTTACTGGCTTCCACTAGGCTGCAGTAGAAGCCAGGTCTGTAGCTATTGCAACCAGTGCTGGCAGCCTATGAGGAGAGATTAAATAGGTCTGTAGCTATAGCGACCTGAGGAGCTGATGCAGCCCATACAAGTGGGGACATCTCAGGATAGGTGGGACACTGTTAATGGACACATATTGCAAAGTGACTTGTTTTTGCAAGGTCTTTAACGTAAAAAACAAGCCTTGTAGTGAGACAACCCCTTAAACACATTTACGCCTATTCATTTCTCAAGTCTAAAACGTCCACTGCAATAGCTATCAAATAATTGATTAAACTCAGCCAACTGTCTTTATATAACTTTTGATGACATCATTGGACAGATCTGTCAGTGAACATTTCGGAGCAGGCCCAGGCATATCAGTTAGGAATATTTTAGGAAATGCATTATTAGGTGTACTTTTATTGTATAACTTAAAATCTAGATATACCACACAATAGCTGAGATTAGATTTGAGGTCAGCACGTTTGGTTTAGTATGGATTACATATTTTACTTTCAGTAGCAAAATCTTATTTTGTGCTGTGTTATACCTAAGAACCACCACTAGTAACTAGATTCAGAGAGAACTCCAATCTAAGCCATTTAATCATTTAGATGCAACAGTAATGATTAAAAAACAGGGCCGTGGTCTGTTTCAGCCTCCGATACACCCCTTTCCCATAACATGATTGCACGGTGCCGACCAGTTGTTGTGAAAACTAGGAGTCTAACAAAGGCATCCAAGCCTGCCATCTCAGTACCTGTATTAAATCCTGCCTGGTCAAGTACTAGGTTCTAGGGGAGTAGGTTTAACCACTCCCACCTTCACCACTCTAAGTATATTATTATTATTATTATTATTATTACATGTTAAACATAATGATTATTGTTAGTATTATCCAATCTATTAAAATATAACATTAATTATTCCATACAGTTATTGTAGGAAAAAAAGAATGTCCACAATCAAAATTGTGGGGTTATTTTTTCACTTTGCGTCTCCAAAGAATTGGAATTAAAAATGATCAAATAGTTGTTCATATCCCAAAATGGGACCAATGAAAACAACATTTTAGCCCACAAAAAAATGTGCCCTTCCTCAAGTAAATAGATGGAAAAATAAAAATGTATTGTCAAAGCAAAATTAAAAAATAATTCATCTGCAGAGGGTTTTGCACATCATCAGTGCTGAGCAGAATACTGGTTGGCTAGGTGAGAGGCTCTAGACATAGCTCAGAAAAGGTTATGTTTCTCAATACGGAGAAGCAACATGTAAGTGTGTGGAGACTCATAAGCCTTGGACACTTCACTGAAATTTAAATATCTTTGAAAAGGCTCATGGGAAAAGTAATAAATGGCCATGTTAAGTCCTCCAGAGTAGGAGCACTCTTTCCAAAGGGCTACCTACCCCACAAAATCCATCAGCATGTAATAATCAAATCTAACACAATTCAAGCGGTGGATGACAACTTTTAAACAACCGCACCTAGAAATAAAAACCAACGCAGTAAATCAAATTAAATGTAAATATTATTGACAATTCTTTAAAAATCAGACCAAATATACAAAAATAGCAACAACATCTAAAACAGAAAAATACAGAGTCCCAGAGAACACCCAAAACTATTGTACAAATTCAGTAACGATTAATGAGAACATCCATGATAAAGTATAGTCAACATAGATACACAGGACAACATGTATTAATCCTGGTGCTGACCGGCCAGTTCTAAATAACTTCAAAGCAGTGTAAAATGCTCCAGAATGTATGAATCTGTTCTTCTGCAGTTCATACACACAGGCGAAGTCTAGTGCCAATACGACAAGTCTGTCTCAGGGAGACCACCTTTAACTTGGTCTGGCTGTTATTATTATTATTTATTTTAAAGCGCCATTGATTCCATGGCATTGTACATTCAAAGGGGGGCGGGGTTACATACATAACATATGTTGAACAAGTACAATGATAACAATGAATGACTTACAACTCCCTCTTACAAAAGGGAGAGAGGACCCTCCCCGCAGGGTCTTACAATCTACAATGGAGGAGGAAAGGGACAGAAGCTGAGGGGGAGACGTGTTTGTGGAGTAGCACAGTGGCAGCAGAGTTATTGCAGGATATAGGCAATCCTGAAGAGATGGGTTTTCAGGTTGCTTTAGAAGGTCGTAAAGGTGGAGGAGAGTCTGATGTGTTGCGGCAGTGAGTTGCAGAGAATAGGGGAAGCACGAGAGAAGTCTTGGAGATGGTTATGTGAGGAGCTGACAAGAGGAGAGCAGAGAAGAAGGTCCTGTGAGGAGTAGAGATTGCATGAGGGGAGATATCTGAGAATAAAGCAGAGATGTATGGAGAAGAGAGGTTATGTTCTAACTGTTATGCGCCTAGATTTGGCCTCAAAGAATCATAAATGTGTCTACTTCTATGACTGTGGTGTGACATGCCCCCAGAATGCCCCCAAATCTTTGGTGCATTAAAAAGTGTCTTTGGCGCAACAGTTGCACTTATTTTGCCAAAGTTTGGAGAGCAACTGTTCATACATTCTTTTTGCCTCAAAGTACACCAGCAAAGTGGGGCAGCCCCGTTCATAAAATATAGATGCATAACCAAAGATGCAAACAGGACATTCGTATGAGACCGTGCAGCCCCAACAATGCAACAATGATTTTCACAGGACACAGTCTTCCCAAAATGATAAGAAAAATGGTCAATTCACAACACAAATGTTTAACAACTCCCAGAAGGTGGGAGGTGGATCCACTGGATTACTTGCAGATACTGATGTAAATCATGCTGAGGAGTGGAGCCTAAGGAACCCCCTTGTTTTTCATCCTTTGCCTTTAGTACAGGGATCTGGACTTCGCTGCAGGAATACTCTGGTTGCTACTCCCAACATAGTCACAGTGACATCTGATGTGCAGGTGAGGTACCAGGGGAGCAGAAGTAGTCACAGCCAAGACAAAGATCATGGCAGGCATAGTTTGTTCGTAATTGAGGACAAGTCATAGGTCAGAGCAGGCAGCAGAAAGGTAGTGAGGTCAGGAAAAAACTGGAGTCAAGAAACTGGAATCGATACACAAAAAAAACACTTCAGAACATTAGGAAGTACACCAGAGACCTGGCAGTGAGAAGGGGAAATCTCTACAGTATAGATAGCCACATGTGAATAGCAGTAGGCTAAAGCAGATAGGTATCACACAGGGGCCCTTTAAATCTAAAAGGGCCAGCACATGAACACTGTAAAAAAGCAACAGGGAGGAACAGACTGGCCATCTAAGTGGGCAATGCATGACAAGTTTGACATCCATGGTTTTGAATGGCATTTTGTTATTTTAGACTATCTCATGAAGATGTGACTATAAATGTATCTCACACTTTAGCAAAAGAATATTTTCTATTGTATTCTACACAATTTTTCATAAACTTAACAATCATCTCAGGGGTAAAAGGTGCTAAAATGTATCATTAAAAACATTACGATGGTGAGGAGACAGGGCCCAGATATGGTTACCAGTAAGCACTTTCATTTCCTCACTTACTGTTCTTTTTTATGAACTCTAAAGTGGGTATGAAACAAAATGTCACTTTGCTCAAAGAGTCTTCTGCTGTATTATTACAAAAGTCCATGCATTTTGTTATGTATTTTAACAGATTTCTTCTTTTTGACACATTTAAGAACTTGTACTGTATTAAATAGGAAAAGAAGATATTCCCAGGGTGATATTTTATCATTTCTTGTATAGCGGAGACCCTTTAATATTCACACAGGGATAGTGTGCACCGTAGAATAGTTACACAAGTTAGAAGTATTTCGAAAAAGTTGTATCTTGACATTGACATACATTCTGGCCTGTATTTCTCTCTACATCTCCACAGAATGACTGTCCTGTAGTCTTGGCAATAAAGTAGCTTAAATTGATTCCTGCATTGAGTGCACACAGAAAACTTTATATTACTTCTAAAAATACCTGATGGAGGTTCATGACAAAGGAAGTTGCTTCTAAGTGGTTACATAAGGATAGTACTTGTATTAAACATTGCTTTATTTTTTATACAATCAATCCCAACTAATAAGAAGTGAATTAATACATCTTGCTACAAATAAATTCAGATCTATTTGTGTGGTTGCAATTTACTCAGTGTTGCATGTCGGCACCGTGCAACTATCTATAAATTAGATTTTCAAATATTATTCACTACAATGGAGATTCTTTCCATTACAATAAGGGTATGTTCACACGGCCTATTGGGGTGCGTACTGTACGCGCTGCAATACACCGTGTGTTTTAGAAGTACGCGCTGGACAGCACAAGGGGCCAGCCCCATTCACTCGCATTACCAGCGCCGCGTAAGCATCGCGAAGAAGTGACACGTCACTTCTCTCCCCCGGCGTACTATACGAACGCATTGTACGCTGGGGGAAACGAGACATAATTCATAGTCCTGTATGAGAGCTATGAATTAACGTAATTGCTGCGCACATTTCAGTCGTATTAAATCGCAAAAATGCGCTAACATGCACGCCGCAATTACGCCATGTGAACATACCCTTAAGGCTCCTAATCTAAAAAGACCTGAAATTCTGTCATGGATAAATTTTTTTGTATATTTTATAGTTTTCCTATTTTCTATTTTTTAATTAACTCTATAGCTTAATGAAGTGTATAGCAGAAAATACTGTGGTACCATGTTAGCCACAAAAACCTGTGTAATGTTAAATGTTTAGTTTCACAAAAGACTAAAACACGTACTGTATAAATTCAAGGTAAATAAGCTAGGACTCTAGCACCACCTATTGGATTTATCATTCTTAAAGTGAAATCTGACTCAATGAGCCTTGAGACATGACAAGGAGATTAAAACTAAGCCAGTACCCATCTACAGACAGCTGTTTTAGGGTGCCTGTTCCTCCACAGTGCAGATTAGGGTACTGGCTGGGTGAGAGGCTTTAGATGCAGCACCTCTGGCTAATGAGGAACATTTCCCCTTAAGAGTAGGGATGAGCGATTATAATCGACAAAGTTGAAATCGGCACGATTTTTAGGCTGATCGGAAATTTCCGATTACGCGATATTTGAGGTGACAATCTGCAGATAATCTAATCCTAGTTGGCTGTTGGAAATTAGTGGGATTTAAGAATAGCTGTGATTTGCCGTCTATCAATAAGAGACTGTCAAAAACTCTTCCATACCTTCTTAAATTTTTATCTTTCTGAACATGGAGCAATCTGCAGGTGGTAAGTGAGCAAAGAGGGGGGTAGGACATGGAGGTAGAGGTACGAGAGAAGGTGCTCCTTCCAGTGCAGGCGACAACACGCAAGCCAGCAGATCGTCGGTTGCAGGACCGTCAGGCCTGTCATCGCTGGGTCAGGGCCCTGTGAATCTCAGTAACGAACATCGTCACCAATCTGTTCTTCAGTGGTTAATGCAACCTGCATCAAGCAGTCTTACCTCCTCGTCCTCCCAGTCACAGCCACAAATGTCGTCATCATCATCGACAGCATCCGTCCAACATGAAGCGATGCTGATGGTCCATAAGGGCACCTGTGCGGGTTTTTGGGTCATGCTGTGTTACAGAATATGGATAGTCACTGTCCATTTTACTAAAATACTGCTTCAAAGACTACTTTCTTCCGGCACTTTTTAATCTGTGGGTCATGCAGGTTTGAGGGTAATGCTGCGGTCCAGGACATGGATAGTCAATGTCCAGTTCAACTAAAATGGTGGTTGACAGACTCCCTTTTCCGGCACTAATCTGTGGTCAGACAGGTTTAATGGTCATACTGCGGTCCAGGACAGATATAGACACTGTCCCGTTCAAGTAAAATGGTGGTTGAAAGACTCCTTTTTCCGGCACTTTTTTTTAATCTGGGGGTCATGCAGGTTTGGGGCTCATGCTGTGGCCCAGGACAGGTATAGTCAATGTCCAGTTTAACTGAAATGGTGGTTGAAAGACTCCTTTTTCTGGCACTTTTTAATCTGTGGGTCAGACAGGTTTAATGGTCATACTGCGGTCCAGGACAGATATAGTCAATGTCCAGTTCAACTAAAATGGTGGTTCAAAGACTCCTTTTTCCGACACTTTTTTAATCTGGGGGTCATGCAAGTTCGGGGCTCATGCTGTGGCCCAGGACATGGATAATCAATGTCCAGTTCAAGTAAATCGATGGTTCAAATAATACTGCCTTCTGGCACTTTTTAATTTGTGGGTCATGCAAGTTTAAGGGTCATGCTGTGGTACAAGACCGGGATAGTGAATAATCTGCGAGTTGTTTTTTTCTGTGACTCTTGTTGCCTAATTGTCTTGCATAAGATGTAGCACATATCCAGTTTACTGTTGGGGATTTAAATTCCAGCTTCTCCAGCCCTGTTTGGGTGTAAGAATGAAGGTGTTGTTCCTCTCCCATAGACTTTAATGGTCATCGGCGATAATCTGTTATCGACTATCAGCTATCGTCACGATAATTGCCGATATCGACTATCGAATCGATAATGATAGTTGACAAAATCACTCATCACTACTTAAGAGTAGCACCTCTATTGGTTAGCCAGAAGAATTATAGCCAATATAGATATCACTCCTACAACACCTTTGTCTTTTTTTAAACTACAGTATTTGCCATGACAGATTTTTCTGGCTACATGCTTTCCCAATATAACACTTCATTCAGCTACAGACCAAATTAATCAAATTCGAGTTAGGTTATGTCTACACTGCACAGAAAAACGTCCATTTTTTCAGCATCCTTCATTTTCTAAAAATGCTGGAAAAATTACTGTAAAGAGCTCCCATAGACTTCTAATGTAAAAACCTCCTGCTGTCTACACTGAGCTTCTTTTCTCTGCTTGTTTTTCTTACTGGTCATCTTTTGCAACATGTTCTAAAAAACGCCAGAGCCGGGCATAAAATTTACTACAGGAATCTATGTAAAGCACCGGACGTCTTTTGGCGCGTTTTTGCCGCATTTTCGTGGCACTTTTTGCTGCGATTTTTCAATGCAAACCCTCCTAGGAGACCTAAGTCCCACCTATAGTGGGTGTTAGTAAAGGTTATTCCTTATCAAATTTGCATATAAGTGTCTGATAAGTCCTTTTTTGTACCTTTTTGTAATAAAATGATCATGCTTTTGTCGTGAACGATTTTTTGCGCAATTCATATATTTTTCGCTAAAAATACGTTTTTTTTTACAGAGTTTGGCATCAGTATCCTTTTTTTGCGGATTTGGGTGCTAAAATCCTTTTCTTATATTTTTGGCGCTAATAAAGTTATCTCGCTTCTGACGCCAAAAATCAGTTTTTTTATGGATTTTGGCGCAAGAATCCTTTTTTAATGAATTTTGGCACAAATACTTTTCTTTACAGATTTTGGCGCTAATAAAGTTATCTCGCTTCTGACGCTAAATACGTTTTTTTTACGGATTTTGGCGCCAGAATCCGTTTATTTACAGATTTTGACACTAAAATCCCTTTCTTAACTTCATTAGCGCCAAAATATGTTAAGAAAAGTATTTTAGCACCAAAATCCGTAAAAAACGGATTCTTGCGCCAAAATCTGAAAAAAACCCCGTATTTTTAGCATCAGAAGTGAGATCATTAGTTGCAGACACAAATAGGGGGAGCATTAGAGTTTACTTCATACATTAAGGGGGCGTTCACACGGCACAGTGCAAATACCGGTCGGAAATTCCAACTGGTATTTGAACTGTTTTGCACCTGTGCACATGGCCACTGGGGGACGGCTTTTCTTTTCAGTTTGCGTAGAAAAGCCCTCCCCCTCGCATTGACTTATTCCGCCTGAAAACTGGGCGGAAGAATGAACATACTCAATGTTTTTCTGACCGCCAACGGTCTGAAAAATCGCCCGGCAGAAAACCCGTGCAGTGGGGACCGTTGCGCAAGTTTTTCCATTAAGGTCCAGTTTAAAAGTTCACACCCGGATTACAGACCTTTTTTCAAAACCGAGATCCGTCTGTAAACCGGGTGAAAACGTGTGCCGTGGGGACAAGCCCTAACACATTGTACTCATCAATAATAATACTATCATTACAAAAGTTTCTAAGCTCACCAGATAGACAACAGAGAGACAGACTCAATGGCTATGTAACTGGAAGGTGAATGTTATGTGACTGAATGCATATGCGAATGTCTATGTGACCAGCTTCACAAAAAATGGAGTTCCTTCCACTGTAAAATTAGATTATGAAATCATGATATTGTAAGGTCCATCACTTTGTGGTTCTTATCCCCTCATTAAAGATCCATCTTTCCAATACAGGGCTCTGCATCCTCTGAAGAATCAGAGATGGAAATGATACAATTCAGCCACGACTCACTGCTTACTATTTAATATTGAGTTCAATGTATTATGCAGACAGCTCCCCCCTGTGATCTTAACAGACAGAATGTTATTTATCATTTAAATCTATGTGTTTGCAGGGGATTTGGAGCTCTGTATCACAAAAGAAGAGTGCAACAATCAATGAAAATGCAGTAAGTGATCGGCACACATTTTTGGACCCAGGCTACATAAAAAATGTTTTTTCTTAAAAATGTTCCAGTCTGTTGATGGACCCGGTGAACCTGCACTGCCAACTCGAGGCGGATACCTCCTGGTTAGGGAAGATCAGTTTTCAGTAATCCTCTTATTATTATCATAGTTAGAATTACAGTGAAAAAAGACACTAATTTATGGATAACGCAGTATCCCATATTAACAATAGGTAATGGACATAGGTCACCTCCTCCCCCCCCTGTATAATTATCTCTGCACAGGTCAAAGAGTAGGCTTCGAACACTCTCCTATAGAAATCAATAGGTCAACTCCAGACTACAGGTTCCTATGATCAATGTGGCTGCTGTAAAATAAATCTCTAAATGCAAATCTCTAGAAACAGCAACATGGCTGCCACTATTATCATGTACAAATAAAAAAAAAACAACTAGGTTCAGGAATGGAGACAGATAAAATAATGTTTCATAGTCTCTGGTGTTAATTAGTAGTACATATACTGTGTATATATATATATTATATATATATATATATATATATATATATATATATATATATATATATATATAAATGCTACCTATCAAGAAACGAGTGATAGGACTCAACACTACTTGTAACATGCACAAGGAACCACTGATACACACGCACACCGTCGAGTCACATTATTGTGACCACCAGCTAATATTCAGAGTAACCGTCATGTGCATCATGGTCAGAAGTTAGACAGACTCGGTGTGATTTAGTAAGGTTCCGGTACACAGGTCACAGGTATCTGGAGTCACGGTGACTGCATCCCATAGCTTTTGGAGGGTGTATGGAGGAGGATCTATAGAGCACACACTTAGGGCATGTCCTCGCGGCACAGGTTTTCGGACGGTTTTTCAGATGGTTTGCGGTTTTTGCAGACCGTCTGAAAAACCGGCCGAAAATGAGTACAATCGGGCTCTATCCCCATCCCCACTGCATGGGTTTTTCCGCCCGGCCGTGAATGTGAACGGGGAGGCCTTTTCTTCACTCATTGCGGAAAAAAGAAGCCCCCCCCCCCCCCCGCGGATAAAACGACCGGTATTTGTCCATTGCTGTGTGAACGCACCCTTAGAAGTCTTGGTTATGTTCTTCCAACCAATGTCAGAGATTTCTAGTCGTGCAACGTGTTGCGTTGCTGGAAGATCTCATCTGCCCCAGGTAAGACAATCAGCAAATTGGTTAAGAGTGCCTACCACATGGATGAGTGGGCCCATGGCATGCCACAACAACATTCCTCAGACCATAAAACTGCCACCACCAGCTTGTGTTTTCTGATGTTTCTTGTTTTACACGCCAGCATTGATCTGACTGATGAAACAGGTAACAACCGTTTGCAATTAGTGAAGGTCCAATTCTGATACAGGCGTAAAAATTGAAGCCTTTTCTGCCAACGTTACCTCATTAGCAGAGGTACAAAGGTGCGTCTGCTTTGGAGCCCCATATGCTGTAAGGTTTGCTTAACTACTGTTTTCTACACGTCTAGTAGCCCGCCGGTTTGTTTTGCAGTGAGTTGCTTACTATAATATATCGGTCCTCCCCTATGCACCTTCATAGCCAATGTTCTTTTCTCACATTATTGGCACGTGATTCCTCACAGTTTCCATGTTGTTTACTTGCAATGGTGTCATTTGTCCGTTTACGATACACCTTCACCACAGCTGCATCCGAACCATCCGCAAACTGCACCGTGTAATACAAATGGACTTTTGGGAAATAATTTTGTTTTTTCAAATTGCTCTGCTTCTAAATATTATGCCTTATGTATTACAGTATATGTTAGATGCTTAATCCAAATCTCCATTGATATCTTCCTTAAATTTGTTGAAAAATATCTTGAACATTTTGGGAATTACAATCTCATTCCCAAACCCATAATACCTTAATTTGAGGAAAATAAGCACTATACGCTTGAATGGGTCCTACCTGGTCATGGACCACAAAATTGCCCCATGTGTATTCGTCTTTTAGATGATAGATCAGGATATGTTGTCCTGACTAAAGATCTCACGGAAGAGTTCTAAGTTGAGCTTGAAATTATTATGATCAGGGCTGTGGATGGGGATCTTCTATCAGGTGAAGAATCTAATTTTTTACTCCCTACTAAACCTCAGGTGGCCACGTTTTATACACTCCCTAAAAACAAAAAGGACTGATTCCTCTCAAGGGGCACCCCATTGTGTCGGGCATTAATTCCCTGACACAAAAAGGGGTTTCTTTTTTTGTTATTCTTTTAAACCTCCTACCTTAGGGATACCACTGACTTACTGAAGAAATTGAAGGGGGGGTTCTTTCATAAGATGGCTCTGGCTTTGACAGATGTAGAGGGCCCCCACCACATGTTTGGGATTGACTCTGTAGAGAAAACCAAAGAAAAATGAAGCAGCACATGATCCACAATTCATTTGTCGTACAGCTTCTTGAGTTTTTATTTTAAAACACAACATTTCCCTCTTGGACCGGGTCTTTCACCCGTCAGGGGGGAAAAAAAAGGTAGCCCTGGCACCATCTATGCCAATTTTCTTCCTGGGGTGTAAAGGACCCTGGGTTCGGAGAAAAATGGAATTTTATAAAAGGGGGGGCTGGGGCATAGCTGCTTGTACAGGGGTTTTTTTAGCTCCACTAATACAGTTACAGCGGGCGCACACTGGGATATATTGGAATAGGTTAATTGCTTCGCCTCCCCTCCCTAGCAACAGGATCTATATTCATGCTGCTAGTTGCACATGATGTGACTTACAGGTCCCCCTCCAAAATGGACTCTCCAGTCAGAAATATCAATTTGATCCTCAAGCTGTCAGGCGCCCCTTGGCCCCCTTCAGGGTGTCTTAAAATGAGCACTTTTTAAAAAATGAATTTCAGGGGAAATGTTTGTTTTTTTAATGAAGTATATTTTGGGGGTTTGTATTTTAGTTTCTGTTATTCATGGGTTTTTTTTTGAAGGGATAGGTTACTCTTAAGTAAATATGAACAGAAGCCTAAATATGCGAGATAAAGACCAGTGCAATGGTGTATATGTGAGAAAAGAGAGGATATGAGCAGCAGTCTTCTTGTGGGAGAAGGGGACCTCAGGCAGGGATATACGTGTGTGAGAGGAGAAAGCCATAAACAGTGGTCTATATGTGACAGACAAAACCATCAGCAGTGGTTTATATGTGAAAGAGGAGAGGGTCATGAGCAGTGGTCTATATGTAAGAGAGGAGGGGTTCATGAGCAGCTGCCTGTATTTGTGAGAGAGAGGAGCATGAGTTGTGCTCTGAATGTAAGACAGGAATGGGACAAAGCAATTTTACTAATAACTATTATATATTTTACTGTTTTTTTATATATAAAATACGAATGAATTCCCATGAAGCTACAGTCTCCTTGTGTTATAAAATCATACTCTATTTTTTTGCTGAATGACATTTCAAAACAAGAAGTACCAGGACTGACAAGGCATCAAGGAAATACACTATGTTGGGCAACACAGATATCATCCAATTGAAATACAAAAAGACCTACAAAGCAAAAACTGCACGGTTCCCGCTGCAGAAACTTTGTCTCAATTTCCTTTAAAAAGTGTAATAGTTTTATGCAACCTGACAGCTCGACTTATGGGAATAACCTTTGCATACCCATTTAGCAGTGAGATGGAGTGGTACGACTGACATAAATCAGCTGGGTCCAAGTTCTCAGCATAAGATAATGAGTGTCTTAGCAGTACTGTGAGCCTTAAAGCCATACAACAATTTATATATTGAGATAAGTGGTCAGTTACTTTAACCTATAAATATTAATTGCATCTGGCAAGATCAAAAATGTCAAGTCATATAAGCTGCCACTAAGAATGAAGTTCTTCTGTATTCTATACACACTTAAAACACTATAATAATAGTATATTTGACTTCTATAATATGTAAATGAAATTAGTTAAACATTTAAAGCCAGTCAATATTTAAGCTGTCATCTAGGTGACTAGAAATGATTCATAAAGGTGAATATTTCATTTCGGTTTAGTCGCTCTAAAAAAGACCTATAATAACCTACAACCCACAAAGCCCTGTGCCCTGCACAGAAAAAATAGGAGGTTGGAGGTTAACTATAAGATTGTGTAATTCTCAAAGCCAGCACTATACAGCGGCGACAGTAATATAGATTTTCACACTTACCTTGCCAGTGCTCGCAGGGGGGTTAAACCTCTTTGCACATACAAGAAAAGCATCAGGCTGAGGTTTGCCATTTTTCACGTCTGGGTCATCTCCAAGCACAATATGATGGAATAAATTGAAGAATTCTTTGTGTCTACTTGTTTTCATTTCAAATGTCACTCTGGCTGAGCTGGTGGCAACAGCCATTGGGATGTTGTGCTTATTCAGATGGTAGATTAACATTTCAACCCCTGTGACAGAGAAAGAGAGAGGAAATAAATGAGAAATGCAAAGATTACATGATAAAGCTTGTCCATACTATCACTGATAGCAGATAATAATAATAATATGTGACGGTTTCTGGAAAAAGAAAGTTTTGGAGTTCACGGTTATTATCTGAAATGGATGTGCAAAACAATAAAATTGCATCAACGTGAATGACTCCATGCTGCCTGGTCCTACAGGAGCTGCAGAGCTTAAATATCTTATTTTCTGTATTACTTCTAAGTAAATTAACCTCCAAAGTACTAGAGCTATTTGCCACTCGTGCATCAGAAGGTCACCCACAATGCATTTAAAGTAAATGTACTTTTTAAAATGTTATACATTGTGATCACTAAATGTTATATTAAAGGGGTTGTCCATGTCATAGTAAAATAAAACAATATGCTAGTGCAGACCAGTAAAATAAAAAAGCCTATACTCACCTTTCTCTGCTCCAGCTGGTTGGTTGGCCTGTCTACCTTTGTTCTCTTCAAAGCAGGATATCACCGCTGCAGCCGCTGACTGGTTGTAGTAGTCACATGCTTCTGCCTATATCACTGAATAGAATTGCTCATTTCTGAATGGTAATGTAAGAGAAGTTGAATGTGACTGCTGCAGCTAATCAGCAGTTGCAGTGGTGACGTCTCGTTTGGAAGAGAACGAAGGTAAACAGAAGACCAGACCGCCAGCATCGTCACGAAGGTGGGGAAGAAGGTGAGCATAAACTTTTTTTTATTGTATTGGCAGTAGCAGATTATTTAATTTTGGTATGAACTGGACAACCCCTTTAACTCTACATAATGTAAATGAAAATTGGCACTGGTCATAGAGATGTCCAACACCTTCTGGTCAATAGGTCTGTAGGTCTCTTTATAATTTTATTGTAAACTCTTCTTTATTATTCAATATATGGGCAATAACGTTAAGAGGGCTAATTGCTTTTGACCATAAAATAAATAAATAAATATATATATATATTATATATATATATATATATATATATATATATATAATACACGCAAAAATAACACATACAGTTGAAACCAGAATTTACATACACTATAAAAAAAAAACACACAAAGCATGTTTTTCTCACTAAATTTACATGAATTCAGAAAAACCTTACCCATTTTAGTTCAATTTGAATTACCAAAATTATTTGCCAAATGCCAGAATAATGAGAGAGAGACTTTTTTAAGGCATTTCTATTACTTTCTGCAAAGTCAAAAGTTTACATATATTTCATTAGTATTTGGTAGCATTGCCCTTAACTGTATGACTTGGGTCAAACGTTTTGGATATCCTTCCACAAGCTTCTCACAATAGCTAGTAGGAATTTTGGCTCATTTCTCCTGACAGAACTGGGTAACTGAGCCATGTTTGTAGGTCGCCTTACTCGCACCTGCCTTTTCAGCTTTGCCCATAAGTTTTCAATAGATCAGGGCTTTGTGATAGCTACTCCAAAACATTTGAGGTTCTTAGTGTACACTTGTGATCAAAACTGTAAATGCCCACCTACCGCGGCAAGGTGACCCCAAGCCAGGTAGGAACCTACGCTACATGTTACCTCTCTTGGTGTCTGTTCAGACCTCCCCATTTCAGGGTTAGAAGGTTCCAGCTATAAACCTAATCTGATTAAAACGCCTGTGCAGGTGGTGGGTGGAGTGCATATATATATTGTGAGACAGTGACAGGCGGCATTATAGAGGGGAGATATATTTCTCCTAGAATGCTCTCCTATGCGGCCTTGGGGAGTATGTGGAGCAATGCGTGTCACCGAGAAGCCTGGTTTTGGTGAAGGGAAGCCGACAGTTTGTGTGTCAGTAACACTATGTTACGACATTTTTGATAAGCTGTTCCAATCCGCTTTTTTGGGCTGGGTCGGCTTTTCCTGGAGTGGTCAAAGAGCAGGGTGGGTGGCCCCTCCCACGCCCCCCGGTGAGGCGGGGTTCAGGCCTTAAAGCTCTGGGCTGCGG